>VZTO01002780.1:13633-32045 GCA_013400615.1 Syrrhaptes paradoxus | reverse complement strand
TTTTTTTTTTTTTTGGCTGCCTTCATCATTATGTTGGATGTGTCCACCACCATCTTCTGTTTCAAACATAAACATGTTTTCAGGATAGTCTCTATTTCTGCCTGCAGACTCTTGCTACCTGAAGCTGGCAGCATCCAGCCATCCACAGAGTGATTCTCACAGCACTCAGAGCTGCGTTTGCACTTGGTATATCTGCCCGAGTTGGCTGAGCTCCACAGTGAGGAGCACTGTCATTCAGGGTCTGTCTTAATTCTTGTGAAATGCACCTGTACTGATTCAGTCTTCATGACAGCTTCTTATTGAAAACTGGTGTCTCAAACTCCCTTTCTGACCGAATAATATCATGGGTGTATATTTGGCTAACATGAGGTCAAGGAAAGCTCAACTGCCTGCTTTCTAGTTTGGTGACTTAATTATTCTAATAGGCTTTTTCATTTCTTATGGCTTTTGAACTACCTTTGGGTCACCTAAAACATCTTGTTTCCTGCTGGTCTGATGAGTCTTTTTATAACGAGATCTGATTCTTGTGCATGTATTGCTACTTGGAGTAAAGCTTACTGTTTTCACCCTGACCAAGTGGAGCTGTGTGAGTGTTCAGTGTAATGTTGGTGCCTGGAGAAAAGAGAAGCGTTAGATGCATTTGTCATGGGCTTTGTTTTTCTTCTCTCTAGATGGGTGTTTCATGTTGGACAAATACAAAAAGCTGCGTCATTAGACACGTGGCAGACCACTCCTCCGTGAGATTTACCATCCACGTTAGCATTGCAGTTACTTCCTTCTGACACAATGCCACCACATCTGCCAAAACCAGACCCTGAGCTTTTATCTTTCATATATGTGTGGGGATTTTTTGTTGTGTGTGTTTTTTTTTTTTTAATACTCATGGTACCACTACTGAATTGCAGCACATCTATTCTCTGAAATTATGGGCCTGAGTCTGACCCTGAAAAAGGCCAGGAGCTGACAAATCAGGCTGAACACAGCTCCCATTCCTGTGAAACTTATTTGAATGATGACTTCTGATGAGCACAGGAAACAGAGCCCATGCTCTGTCCCTCCTGCTTTGCATTGCACCATGTAGCACTGCAATGGGATAAGTATCTTGTTTCATGATGTTGTCCCTTCCCTTATGGTAGGGCTAACAGCAGACAGACAAAAACTTGTTTGATCATTGATGGTGTTGCAGCAGGGGCATTTTGTGCACAGCCTCTCATCCAGTGGGACTGCTTCCAGAGCATCTGCTTGTGCTGGGAGGGAGCGGCTGTGGTGACACAGTATACGGTGGAGGGCTGGGAGATTGCAGGGTCCATCAGACCAGTTGCTTGTCAGGGTGTTGTGGAGCCTTGTTGTACTCTAACGAGCTGCACTGGAAATGTCTGTCCTTATTCACAGTCTAAATTAGTTAGACAGAAATATGGTAGTAGGGGCTGGTTTAAAATGAAAAAAAACCCCAACCCAACAAACAAACAAAAAACCCTCAACTCCTATTATGAAAGGAGAAACAGGCATTAAACTGCTGTCTTAAATGTCTTTTCAAAAGTTGATGTTTTTTAATAGGCTGGTGTTAGAACTGAAGCCTTTCTCCAGAGAGGTGGTACAAGATAACTCAGTGAATTGCCTGGTGTTGCTAATCCAGGTGGCTGTCAGTCACGGGTATGAAAGCTGTTGCATTGCATCATCCACTTGAGCAGTGTTGGTATCTCATCTTATTATGTAGGATATATAAGACCACTCTTTTTCCTATTACCTGAAAATGCAAAGTGAAAATTATCCCCAACCAAACTGCTGATTTATTAGCCACTCAGGCTACGCAAATGAGAACAGTGGTTATCCAACACTGTGTGGTACTAGACTGTCTACTAGCTGAAGAAGGAGGAGTGTGTGGAAAATTAAATGAGTCAAAGATTGATGACAACAGAGAAATAGTAAAGAAAATTATACAAAATATGAGAAAATTGGCACATGTCCCAGTACAAACCTGGAAGGGATGGGACATCAACTGGTTCTTGTGGTTACCTGGCAGACCAGGAATTAAACGATGGTTATTTAATGGTGATGTGTGTTATCATACCCTTGTTATTTACACCTTGTTTGATCCCATGTTTTGTTTGACTTATAGTGAACACCATCAATGGGATGATGATTACAACTGATGAGTGTGGATCTGCAAAACAAATTTGCATGCTCTTAACATCAACACCCCATGATGTAATTGTACATAACGATGTTTTGTGAAACCTTTTCCCCTTTCTTTTCTTTCTCTTTGCCCATAAAGTTTAAGCCATGGGGTGGAATTGTGGAGGTTTGTTTTGTCTTAAGCTTCACAGACAGGTGTGTTACCTGATGGACATGCAGTGGTGATATACCCCTTTTTTTTTATCCCCCATTATCTATCTCTCTCTCTCTCCCTTTTTCCTTCTTCTCCCTTTTCCCATTCAAAAACAGTTAATAAAGGTTAGTTCTGGGTGTTGCCAACATCTGGCCTTGCTTGTGCCTTCAGTTCCCAATGGGTGTCCGATCCCTGGCATCATGTCACTACCTGGTAGTGGGCTATGACACATCTGCATTGCTTTCATTTTCTAAACCTGGCTGCTTGTGTCTGGTCATTTCTTCCTGTAGGGTTTAGTGTGGTCCTTCTAAGAGTGTGTTTATCACTACTAAGGACTCTTCTGCCCAAGTGGAAGTTCTGTGTTTTAATAGCCTGGTGCCTTACTGTCACTGCTCTTTTCATGACTGGGTCCTTCTCCTGGCACAGCTCAGTGGCTGTGATGAATAAGGCATGTAAGGTGTTAGCCTGTCAGGAATCCCATACTATTGCAATAAATCATTTACTGCCTTGCATCCATGCTGCTGCTGCCTTCTATAGCAGATGTGAAACCATAGGGAAGGCTGGAGATCAAAACTATATTTCCCATTACATGTACGCCGAATAACATGAGCCTAATTTCTTGCGCAAACAGGAGAAATCACCTCAAATGAAAACATCGTGTGACCTGTTTGTGTAGGCATGTGATAGGGTTATGACAGTAGAAAGAACTGGAAGCTTCCCTGCAGTAGAGGCTTTCCTGTCAGTAGAGGTGTACTACAAGTGAGCGGGCAGTCAGGGAACATTTTTTCAATTTCTTTCTGGAGAGCAGTGTTACATTTCTGCTTTGCATCAGATTTTTTCCTGACTGGCAGGAAAGATCTTTCTTCATGTAGAAAGCAAACACATCTCTATTACAGAATTAGATGGTGAGGGTCCAAAATGAAAAAACCTTTGAAGGCTGAATTAAGTTAGCAATCTTTCCAGCTGGATTTTTCCATTTCAGTCCTGTTTCTTAGAAAGATGTGTCACAAATACCCCTTTGGTTGCTGTTACGGGATGGAGTAGTTGTTCTTTGGTAGGAAAGGGAATAGAGGGAGGAAAGCCAAGGATGCTGAAGGGAGGAAGCTTAACCTCACAGTCCTCATGTATCATGAAATGTTCTCTTATAGTCACAGTCTAATGAGAATGTTTGTCCTGTTCAATGGATGAATAATTTATTTTACTTTAATATTTCTTTTTGTTTTCAGTTGTGATTCAAGGCCTTTCTCTGTTGCATGTCTATCCCCTGACAGAAATAAGTTTACCCTAAGATGCTGCAGATAGAGTTGCACAGACGTTATCATCTGTGTCTTCAGTACAACCCTGCAAAGTCCTGTTTTGCATCCAGGAGGCTTGGGGGGGGGGAGCTGTTGTTGCTTGCTAGGTTTGGGTGCTGAGCTTCAGACATCTGGCATTAGAAATTGAGTTGAAAGTGTAGCACTAACAATCGTGAGTGCTTAACTGTTCCTCTGCCTTGCGGGCATCTAGACAGGGGTCAAATGAATCTCCTTCCCCATTTGTTAACAAATTTCTGAGTTTAGTTAGTGTGAGATAACAGAGCAACTCCTCAGTTATGTAGGAACCTTGTCGAAAAAAAGAGACTGATGTAATAAAAGCTGTGGTGTCATGCATATGCGCTAAGGGGCTTTGTTATCTTTTAATGCTGGACTTAAGTTCGGATGCTCATTTAAGTTAAGATTTTTATTATCTGGAGAGCATACTTTAAAAAAATCCCCAAACCAAAAATAATCAAAGAACTGTGTTGGGTCAGAAGGTTCTTGCCCCTGTGGTCATACTGTATCTGAAGAGCTGTTTGCACAACAAATCATGGTAGCAGGTTATTGAATCACTATATTTGACTCCAGCTAGAGGAAAATAAAAATGTACTACTTTCCTGCCAGTAGATTTCTTGTCAATTTATTCCCTGCAAAAGAAAGTAGGGACTTAGTGGTCCTAAATTCAGCTGCAGACTTGGGAAAGGAGAGTGTCCAAGTTGTTAGACCTTCCTACATAGAAGTTCTCACATAGAATCATTAAGGTTCGAAAAGATCTCGAGGATCACCAAGTCCAACCCAACACCACCCAACCCACTAACCCATGTCCCGAAGCACCACATCATGATCGGGTAGTGAGATGGATTGTGAACTGGCTGGAGAAAAGAAGCCAGAAAGTTGTGGTGAATGGGATGGAGTCTAGTTGGAGGCCTGTATCTAGTGGAGTCCCCCAGGGTTCGGTATTGGGACCTGTGCTGTTCAATATATTCATCAACGACTTGGATGAGGGAGTAGAGTGCATCCTCAGCAAGTTTGCTGATGATACGAAACTGGGAGGAGTGGCTGACACGCCAGAAGGCTGTGCTTCCATCCAGCGAGACCTAGACAGGCTGGAGATTTGGGCGGGGAAAAATTTCATGCAATTTAACAAGAGCAAGTGTAGAGTCTTGCATCTGGGCAAGAACAACACCAGGTTCCAGTATAAGTTGGGTACTGACCTGTTGGAGAGTAGTGTAGGGGAGAGGGACCTGGGGGTCCTGGTGGACAGCAGGATGACCATGAGCCAGCACTGTGCCCTCGTGGCCAAGAAGGCCAATGGCATCCTGGGGTGTATCAGAAGGGGGGTGGTCAGTAGGTCAAGAGAGGTTCTCCTCCCCCTCTACTCTGCCCTGGTGAGACCGCATCTGGAATATTGTGTCCAGTTCTGGGCCCCTCAGTTCAAGAAGGACAGGGAACTGCTGGAGAGAGTCCAGCGCAGAGCCACAAAGATGATGAAGGGAATGGAGCACCTCCCTTATGAGGAAAGGCTGAGGGAGCTGGGTCTCTTTAGCTTGGAAAAGAGGAGACTGAGGGGTGACCTAATTAATGTTTATAAATATATGAAGGGTGAGTGTCAGGAGGATGGAGCCAGGCTCTTCTCTGTGACATCCAGTGATAGGACAAGGGGCAATGGGTTCAAGCTGGAACACAGGAGGTTCCACTTGAATATGAGAAAAAACTTCTTTACAGTGAGGGTGACAGAGCACTGGAACAGGCTGCCCAGAGAGGTTGTGGAGTCTCCTTCTCTGGAGACATTCAAAGCCCACCTGGATGCGTTCCTGTGTGATCTGATCTGGGTGTTCCTGCTCCGGCAGGGGGATTGGACTAGATGATCTTTCGAGGTCCCTTCCAATCCCTAACATTCTGTGATTCTGTGACATCTACACGTTTCTTGAACACCTCCAGGGATAGTGACTCCACCACTTCCCTGGGCAGCCTAACATCACAAGCTGTCCCTCCTCTGCATCCCATATCCCACAGCCCTCCAGGAGGTGGGGTGGTCACCATTTCCAAGTGTCACCTGGCAGGCAGCTCCATCTGAAGCTGCCCTTGACTTCTTTGCTGAGTCAGCTTCTGTCTCAGTGGCAAGAGTGTCTGTGGCCTTCCCCAGAAACTCGTATCCAGCTTACTGAGGCAGCACTCCATCCCCTCATCCAGGTCATTGATAAAGATGTTAGACAGGACAGGCCCCAAAACCCATCCCTGGGGAACACCACTGGTGACCGGCCGCCACCTGGACTTCGTTCACCACAACTTTCTGGGCTCAGCCATCCAGCCAGTTTTTTATCCAGCAAAGGATGTTTCTCTCCAAGCCACAAGCCACCAGCTTTTCTAGGAGGATACTGTGGGACACGGTCACTCCTCAGAGAAATCCCAGGGCCTCATAAACACAGTGCTGCCTCCAGACTGTGATGGCATCATTTGCAGTGTCCAGCATACTGAATTCACATCTCTTGGGTTTGAAACCTTTTTATCTTCATTTTTTAAGAATGCATCACTAGGGAGATACTGCCCTTATTTGTCTGAAGGGGCTGGTTTGTACCAAACTGCCTTTTTTATGTCTATTTTTAGCCCCAGATGAGTTGCATACCTGGGGCACCCAATAAATGAATTGCCTGTTGCCTGCAGACAAAAGTACTGTAAAATAAAATCTTTGCTCTTCAACACTGTATAAGAGATGTTTGTAAAAATCCATGTCTGCTTTTAGTTTTGTTTGGTTTTTGTTTTTTTTTTTTTTCCCCCTTTATCTCCCTTTAAAAGTTCAAGTGAAATTTATGACTACATTTTTAACCAGACATCTATCAAAGCCTGAACATACTTTTCCTGTTAAGGAGCACAATTAAAATTCTCTACATCCAAACCGATTTAAAAATTCTTAGATGTGCTATAGGTTCACTTAGGGAAGGGGATCTTGCTCTGCTTTCAATGTATCTGTCATATCTTTTGGTCAATGGAGGGGAGTGTTGTGATTTGCTGAAATCTGAGGGAGGGGTGAAGCTGATTCTGAGCCCGAAAGCTTGGGCTGCGTCTGAGGCTGATGCTACCCTCTGCGGGTGATGGGGAGGGAGGAACCGAGGAGGGCAGGGGGAGGGTGCTGTGGAGGGCAATTCAGAGCCAGAGTCCGTGTTAGATGTGCCAAATCAGAGCTGCTTGTTCTCTCTTCCTTCCCACTCCTTTGGAAACTTTCCCTTGTTTTTTTATTTGACTTTGGTTCTTACAAGTTTTCTTCCAAACCCTGTGGAAAGCACTTGCAGTATTTCCGCATGGCAGCACCTCAATTTTTAGTCTTTCTCTGGGTCCTTCTGAAGTTCCTCATCACACCAACATATCAGACTGTGCTCCTTTTTACCCTAAAAATGGCTGTTTGCAGCACTGCACTATTAGGATGGTTTCTGGGCAATAATATTGTGAAAGGTGATAAAGATCTAGATTCTTCTTTTTCTTTTTTTTTTTTTTTTTCCCAGCCCTTGTGTCTGGCTTTTTAGTCCAGCAATGCTGGGTTGTGGCCATCGGGGCTAGACATCTCTTCATGCTCAGCCTTTGTGCTTGCACTGCCTGTAGCCTGATTTTTAGCTCCTGTCAGTGGTTCTCAAAAGTAATCCTAGTGTCTCTTTGTTGCTTGTTGGTGGGTTGGGTTTTTTGTGGGTTTTTTTTGTTTTGTTTGTTGTAGGGTTTTTCTTTTGTTTAATGTGTGTGTTTAGGTGTGTTATACTTTCACATATAAACATCTTATCTCATGTATATTAAATTTCTCAGTATGTAATCCAAGGAGGAAAGAATGTGTGGTTCACGGGGAGCATGATGGAAGCATAAAGAGATTCTGATAAGCCCGCAGTAAGCATGTGGACAAAGTGTAAGCATGTATAATAGCTCTTTGATGTGAACTTAGTAGTTCCAGAGCTTCCCTGCATTGCCTGGTTTATGTTTGAACCTTTGATTTTTTTTCACCAATTGCTCCATTTTGGCCAATTAAATACATGAGCAATAACATACAGCAAGGCTTGCATTTATTGATAAGAGAATTCAAGTCACCCGTGATTGAAAAGAATGTGTGTGGGGCGGATGTCTGGTGCCTGCCAAGTCCCGGAGCTGGGCAGGACAGGAGGAATAAAAAAACCCTTCCATAGCATGCCCAGAAAAAACATGCAATTTTTTTCCAAGTCCATGCAGATGCCAACAATACTTGTGAGGGAGAACTGGCTGAATTGAAGGGATGTGTTACTATGGAAGGATCCGAAGCCAGGTTTGGTACAGAGTGATGTCTTTGAGGTATGGTGGTTGCTCTGGAGAGAGACATAGTGCCTACGGTCCATGGCATCGCATAGTTTTCTTTTAATGAGCCTCTTTCTCCCTTCTACTCTGCCATTACTTCAGACTTTTTGTAGTCTTTATTTAAGGAGCTGGAGGGTCTGTCTTTGAAAGGGAAGACAGAAAAGCCACATTAGCAGCTGCTTAGTGGGGGAAGAGAACTTGGGAGTGGAAGGTTTGGCTTTCACTGGACACAAGAGGGTGGAGCTGTTGCTGCGGGGAAGCTGGACATAAAAACGGGGTCTTGCTGCTGTGCAAGGCTGACAGATGGGATGAGGAAAAGGAGAACAAGCAAGAGTGATGTTAGTTAAGTATTGACCTAGTGAGGCTAAAAGATGGTTGTTTAATAGTGCTGAGAAGTGGCTGGGGAGATAGGAGAGATGGATTTGGGTGATGCTCTAGGTGAAGGCTGTGCACCTCTTTGAAGCTGAACCCAGCAGCCAGTTCCAGCATAACTCCAGATCAGTTCCATGGGTTGCAGATGCCCTCCTGTGTTGGCTTCTCATGATTGCTGCTCTGTGTGCAGCATGAGAGATGCTTAAAGAGGGAACTGGTTGCAAGCTCTTGCAGGAGGTGCCCTGCTGCATGTAAAAATAGATGTGTGTAAAAAAAAAAAAGTTACAATGTAATGGTGAATTGTAGTCATTGCATCTGAGTTGACATCAAATAATAGAAACACTATATGCACCTTGTATAGCAGGGTGATATCCCAGAATCCACCATATGTTAAAAGTTGGTAAATAATGACTTTGCAGAGCGCTGCAGGTAAGGCTGTATGAGGCAGTTATGTTTTGCATGTGATAAGGTCATACCCGCACTAGAAGAGGAGGGCAGCAGGTAAAATTTTTGGGTCATTTATTAAAGAAACATAAATTTCCCCCTGCTCATAGTATTTTTTAAGTAGATAAATAAGTCAGTGGCAAAATTACGTTCTGCTTATGATTTGAGAGGACATGACAAAGCATGTGCATGTGTCAAAGCTTTATTCCAGACCTGAAAGCAATCTGAATCCAGTGTACAATAAGCCTTATTCTTACAGTCTTCATCCACAGAAGCCTGTGACACTAGAGCAGGACTTATTTGTAGATGCTATGGGGTTAAAAATATCTTTTTGTACTCTAGTTGCAAAGAATTTACAAGACAGTTTGCTTAATATTTACAAAATACCAAGATTAGTTTCTTGATATATTATATCAATATACTGTACGAAAAATTCAAGAGTGCTTAAAAAAACCCCAAACAACAAACCACCCAAAAAAACCTGACTCTGAGAAATTAGAAGGTCTAACGGACAAAGGTGTGGAGATGCTAAAACCTGCTTGTGTGGAAGTTGTTTTCCCTCTGTGCTCATGGTCTCTTTGTTTTATGTATGTGGTTGTTTTTTTTTTTTTCTTTTTTTCTGAGTGCTTGTTTAGGAAACTTGTGTTGTGGCTCTATAAATACAGAAAGCATAGTCTTACCTGGCAAAACTGCATTCAAAATCTTCTCCTAGGTATCCAAGATAGGCAGATGTAAAACCTGGAGACAGTTTGATGGGGTTTTTTTTGCACTTGCAAACAAGAGAAGCAGACATTAAATTGGCATGTTATTTGTTTGCACTATCTAGGGTCTCTGCAGCAATTACCTTTGCATATGTTAGCAAGTCTGGAAGTCTTTCGGTTTGCATATTTACAGGGTAGAGACAATAGCTGCAAGGTCTGAGCCTTGAAGCAGCTGAATTACTACCAAATAGACAGGATGAGGCCTCTGCTGTTGCCTATAGGGAGCAGGTATCTGCCACACTGAGCAGATTTTTTTTTTTTTTTACCATTAAAAGCTACTTTACTTCCAGTGATGGCCCTTTCAGCTCATTTGTATGCCAATAAGGCATGTGCATAAGTGTTGTCTATGGCAGCTCCTAGCAATTGAATTTCACTGCCTAGGCTGGTAATACTTCACTATAACTAGGGCGACACTTTTCCCTTTGGTCCAGAGATTGTTCTGACTTTTTTCCTGGGCAATAAAAATTTGCTTTATTTTATAAGTAGCTGATAACAAAGATATTGCATTCAGATGGTTATATATTATATCCCCTTCTGCCTGTTCTCATTTCTTCATTGCAGCACACAGCAGGTAGAGCATTTGTGCAGTGAAGGCAGTCCTAGGATTTCATTTTCTTGGAACTAATGCTTGGTGTCTCCTGTTCTCAGTCAGTGCTGCTGGACGGAAGGCAGCACTAGCTGAAGTGTGGGAGAAGTTGGATAATTCAATCTTTAATATTTTAGTCTGTGGATTAAAAAAAAATGAAAAGGGGGAAAAAAATCCAATTTAGATAAAAAAGGAATTGTAGGGAGGCCTTGTAAGCTTGTAGATGCAACAGCACTCAGATGGTTTCTACCCTGCAACAGGGTCACCTGCCCTCATTTGAGATGATGGTCTGTAGTCTGAGTTTCAGATGGCATGAGCCAACTAGGAAGCAGTGTGCAATCAACGGAGAACAGATACAGGTGTGTTGTGCACAGGCAAATGTGTGGCCATCAATATCTCATTAAATCAAGACCTGTTTTTTCATGGACACTTTGTTTACAGACATTCAGTTTAAAGGGGGGGGTTTTGGGGGGGGGGGATAGGGGTCTTCTTAATGTTTGCTGGTGTGAGCACAGGGGAGCTTCACCTCAGGAGAGGGAAGGAAGGTTTTGAGGAGTGTTCCTACAGTTATTTCACTGTGCTACAGAAGTGAAGCAAAGCCTGGAGCAATGGAGAAGAAAGCTGTAAGGTACACTGTACCCTCCCGGAGATGTGATCCAGGTCCCTTCAGGCAGAGGAGGAACACAAGGTACTTGCATTTCAGATAAATGCAGATGATAGCCTGACCTGAGTAGAGGATTTATGGCTGTTGCTTCCCTCTGGTCTGGAGTTAATTCCTGTGCTCTGATCCTCCTGTCTCTTCTGGGTCTGTCTTGATGAACAGCCAAAGAAACTCACTACTTGTTTGCCAAGTTCTGTGGATCCTACGCAGAGACAGCCAGCTTCCCACGTCCATTTGAAACAGGATTTGGCATAAAAACTGGGATTTTCGTGGTACCTAAAAGTTAGGGGTTGCAGTTCCCCAGTGGCAACCAAGCTTCTGGAGGGACAAAGCACTTCTACAAATGCAAAACTCTAAACGTACAGTGAAACCTTAAAGTTCTTCTGGGATTTAATTTTCATTTAAAGCATAGCTTTGTGCTTGTAAGTGTTGTGGACTGGACCGTAGAGCAATGATGTTCTCAAGTTGGAACCTCATCTCTCTGCAGTGTGTCTCACCAGCTCAGAACTAGCTGTTCAGGGCAGCTGTAGCTAGGACAGTTTATGTGGCAAATGGGGAAACTGGAGCCTGCTGCAGTATGGTCTGCAGAGAGCAGGATGCTTTTTAGAGGTTCAACCAACACCTAAGTAGGGGGCCTATTTTTGTTGAAGCATGCCTTAAGACAAGAAGGGGGTGTTGAATGGGAATGCAAGAGATGTGGGATGTGCTGTGCACGGGGCTGTGATCTTAAATCCATCCACCTGCTCTTACAGCCTGCTAGTAGCAGGGGAGATCGTGGGGTGACTTTTTGGCAGAAAGGAAGTTAGTTTAGCTATACACCTACTTGTTGTGGTTTAGACCCAGCTGGCAGGAAAGCCCCAGACAGCCCCTCACTCACTTTCATCTGGAGGGATGGGGGAGAGAATTGGAAGAAAAGAAGTGAGAAAACTCATGGGTTGAGATAAAGACAGTTTAGTAGGTAAAGCGAAAAGGCCCGCGTGCAAGCAAAGCAGAAGAAGGAATTCATTCACCACTTCCCGCTGGCAGGCAGGTGTTCAGCCATCTCCAGGACAGCAGGGCTCCATCATGCATAATGGTTATTTGGGAAGACAAACGACATCACTCCAAATGTCCTTCCCTTCCTCCTTCTTCCCTCAGATTTCTATGCTGAGCATGATGCCATACAGTATGGAGTATCCCTTTGGTCAGCTGGGATCAGATGTCCCAGCTGTGTCTCCTCCCAGCTTCTTGTGCACCACCAGCCTGCTTGCTGAGAGGTGGGGTGAGAAGCAGAAAAGCCCTTGACTCTGTGTAAGCACTGCTCAGCAGTAACTAAACCATCTCTGTACTATCAACACTGTTTCCAGCACAAATCCAAACCACAGCCCCATAGTAGCTACTATGAAGAAAATTAACTCTATCCCAGCCAAACCCAGCACACTACTTCTCCACAATTTTAGAGTAAAAAACACTCCTTTGCTGATGAAAGCAGTAGAGAGAAGATGCTCTAACATGATAATGTTGGTCACTTGCTGCAGACAGTACCTGGCCAACTGGACTATCCAGTTTCTTG
Organism: Syrrhaptes paradoxus; assembly: GCA_013400615.1. Taxonomy (NCBI): domain Eukaryota; kingdom Metazoa; phylum Chordata; class Aves; order Pterocliformes; family Pteroclidae; genus Syrrhaptes; species Syrrhaptes paradoxus. The sequence continues at coordinate 19,737 of VZTO01002780.1, read as the reverse complement.
CTGAGGCAGGTGACCCTGGTGAAAAGTGCCCTGGAATGCAATGCCTGGAAGGGAAGCCAGTAGGAATTTGAAACATTTAAACCCATTTGTCTGAGCCCAGAAAGCTGAGGCTCTGATATCAGCTAAGCCAGCTGAGTGATGAGACAGTTTAGCACCAAATCCCTGTGCTATAATTTAATGCTGAGCCCATCTCAGTACGAAGCCTGACACCCACTTTGTTTTCAAGGAGCACAGAGGCGTTATTCAGGGTACCACCTCCGGGGAGATGGAGAGTGGGTTCACCAGGCACGGGGAGCATGAGCAGGTGAGCTGATCTCATTTGCTTCCTCTCTTCTCTCTGAGAACGCTGCTGCCATGTGCTGAATCAATTATTCAGGTTTCATGAATTAGTGATTGATTAACTGAAAGCCTTATTGACAGTCCAGGAGTTTACTAAAAACCACAGTCCTTGTGTGGCTGAAATACTTGCTTAAATTCCAATATAAGGATTGAAGTTTATTTTCTTAGCCATTTCTGCTGAAGAAGGCTTTCTTCCCTGCCTCTTTCTCCCCACTACACCAGAGGTGTGGGATGGAAATGAAATGAAGCACAACCTCTGTTCTGCAGAAATCTTCCTACGACAGGCAATGGAACAAAATTATTCTGGTTTGTTGGCAAATGCAGCTGTGTCCTATACATTGTACAGGGTCATGCTTCCTTGTGTATTGAGAGAAGAAAAAAGAATAATTATCCATTAAATCCTGTTACTAAAGTCTTTATGGACCATTTCTAAATGTGGCATAGTTAATAGACAATGTGAAATTCTTCCTTTTTGTTACAACTCTCCTAATTTTAAAATGTGACCTTCACCATTTCACAGCTGCAGCAGATATGGCGTTGTAGCTTGTTAGGAGGTATGCAACACTTCTACAGGTCCGAATGATGCTTAAGCCAAATGTAACAGAGATGCAGATAATACTTAATTACCAGCTTGAAAGTTGTTCTGACACAATGAATTATTCAGAGGTGTGTTTTGCACTGTATCTCCCAGTGTGTTCAGTTTCGTATTATCCTGTGTGTGATTTAGCTGCAGTTGTTACTTTCTTAATGCGACAACAGCGCTGGGGTTTGACACAAGTGCAGTTTTGTGAGGCTTTTGTTTGCTTCAGAAACAGCTTTGTAGCTAACCCTCAGCTGGGAGAAGCCTCAGCGCAGGACAGACATCCCGCTGTTACCTATCTTTCCGATGTAACAATTCCTGAAACTGGATGTATGGTTTACAGTTTATCCTCTGACTCAAGTACTCACAAGATAATTTTGACCAGAATCTTTCTAAGTCCTGAATAACAGGAGCAGAAAACTGCATCAAGGCCACATTTGCTTTCTGGAGCCCAGGGCTTGCTCTCTTGGACTGAGTTTTAAATACGTATAAATCAGCAATGCCTGTGGCGCATCACACTGACCATTTGTCTGAAGTGCAGAGTGGAATTGCCTCTGAGGAAAATAACTTTACAGAAGGGAAGCCAGGAGAAGCTGCAAATAAATTCTCAGCTGTGTTTTTGGACTATATTTACTGTGTGACTGTGTTCTATGCTGAAAAGGAGCATGCAATAAATAACTTCTGCCAGTAAGTACAAGTACTTCAAACCCAGCTCTTCTGCTGGTCCTCAAAAGTAGGAATATGCTTTCTTGTTCACACTAGCTTTTTTCTTTAGAACTGTGTACATTTACTGTGGTGACCAGCTATATGTAGCAAGAAATGTGGTGTTTTTTTGTCTTGTCTTTTCTTCCTGGCCTTTTGGAGCTAGGATTTCAGAACCCTTGTGCTCGGCAGGGTCTGGAATTTGTTATGCTGCTTTTTGGAATTGCATTTTTAATACCTTGGCAGATGGTGTTCCAGCACTTATGAGGTTTCACCCACAGTTCCCCTGGTGCCAGTTGGGCATTTCTTCTGAGGAGCGTTTTTCTTCTCTAATTACACCACACTGCAGGGTTTTTTCCCTCTCCTCCAGCAGCAGCATGTTTTGCAGTTTTGGGGATGTCAGTCCTATCTCGCAGTTTGAAGGTCAGCGCTTTCCACTTTCCAAATTTGTTGCCCCTATCCTCTCTCCCCCTTAGTTTCCACTAACGTAAAACTCTACTTCATTAATGTTTTGCAGCCAAATGGTTCACAGCTACAGTGGAGGGGAAGAGATTAGAGGTGCTGTAGCTGTGTTTTGTGGACAAAGTCTCAGTTGTATAGGTTGCTGACTGAATAAATAGGCCCACCATCTAAATCTGTCATGTCATGTTTAAATACAAAATAAGTTGGACTATAAAGAATACAGAAACAAGGACATAGTTTTTCTAAATGTTAATGGAAGCCAGATAATGTCACAGTCATATTAAGGAGCTTTCATATAAAGAAAGATGGATTTTCCTGTGCTTTGGCACACTAGACAACAGTCTTGTGCTTGAGCCACCAAAGCACACCTCTAGGAAGTCTCTTCCTGTACCTGTTTGAAAGCCTGAAGCAGTGATTTGGTAGGTGGATAGGATAATCGCAGTGCTGTCCTGTGCTCTGATTTAGGAACAGGAAAGCAGAAGCTGCAGAGCAATTGCCTGGACTTTTCCATTGCCTGTCCCTTCCCTAGTCACTCCTACCTGTCAGTGCCTTTAACGCTCACCTTGCCGTACTTGGCTGTAGATGACTACTGAGACTGCTAAGCAGTGCAGCACGCTTGAAAAAAACCTTGGTGACTTCAGACTACAAGAGCCAAATCCCACAAGGACCTGGGAGAGCATTTTGATTCTCAAGAAGTGGCTCTGGTCACTAGAGAAGTTGCAGATAACAAAACGTGGGTATCATCCAGGTATTTCAGAAGTCAGTTATCTTTCCAAATAGCAGCTGTATGCTTAAGGTCATGGAGGAAACAACAGAGGAAATAAAATGCATGGGGATGGTTGGTGGGATAGTGCTGTCTTGAAGCAAGGCTGGAAGAGTAGCTGGATGAGGGATCTTGCTGGTTGTGCTCAGGTACCGTGTCTGTGAAGCAGCCTCATGCAGATGGCATGAGCTAGTTCCAAATGTCCTGGAACCATGTTGTTCAGTTGCACTAAGTAATCAGCTACAAAATGTCCCATCTCAGCACCAAGGGCTGCCTGTCCATCAGGATCATCTCGGAGAGGATGATGAGTGCAGTGCAAGGCCAGCTGGTGCTATGTCTCCGTGTAAAGCTTATACGTGTCTCCTTCTGGGTGACAGGTGCTGGGCTCGGGCAGTAGGTGCTCCTGCAGCAGAACTGTAGCCGTAAGGGCATCTGTAATGGCTCTCCAGGAGCTCTGCTGGTGAAGATGCCCTTTCTTTTTAAATCAGCACCCCAGTTGTGTCTTCACATGAATATAAAAAGGCTGTGGATTATGTGTCCCTTGTAGATTAGGTGATAAACACAGTTAATTTTAAAATAACAGTTTTACAACAAACAGGAGAAAGCTGGAATCTATATACATGGATTTTTCCCATCCCTTGCAGTGTTTACATTTTTTTATTACATCTTTTCTCCTGTATCTTCATTTAAGCCATTCCAAATAAGATTATGTGTGTTAGAAGTGGGAGGTTAAAGTTGTGCTGTGTTTGCTTGGTTTTATTTATTCTGGATTTAGATAAAACACCCCTTTGGATAAAGGCAGTATATCCAAGGCTTTCTGTTTTATATTATGAAATACGTTGCTGTGCACAGTTCGTTCCATTAAAAACTTAAAATTCCAACATGGGATTGCTCAGAGGGAACTTTGGGAAACATTGCTTGGATTTCTTACTAACTTCTCTCCATGGCCTTGAACAATAGAACTGGGAGACTCAAGAGCTTTAAAAGCATCTAGGTGGAGTTATTTAGTGTTATGGTCATTTGTCTTTGGTCACATGTGTACCTGTGCTCCTGTCTGGTTCTGGAACTGTGGTACCATTTCAGGGACTGGGGGAGATAAAATAGCAACGATGGCTTCAGGGAGAGGATGTGCTTGTTTATTATGTGCAGTTTTTCTCTGAAATGCTCTTCTAGCACCTCAGTGGTTATGAATGAAGTAGGAGAAACACATGTTAATGTGGCACTGCCCAACTTGGATACAAAGCATGACCCACCCTTGCTGTAGCAGGGATTATGGAAAGACCCTTTTTAAAGAACCGGTTAACATCATGCAGCATTTTCCTTCTGTGCATTGCAGGGATAGACTAAACAGGCAAAACGGGGCAAAAGGGTCTTTGGCTTTTTTGTGTGTGAATCTCTTTGAGGATGTTTAAAACCTTTGTTACCTTGATCTAGTAGCTAAGATCTGTCACACAGAGAAATCTTAATGCTGTGACTCTTTTTCCTTGATTCTGCATGTGAGTTGGTTTATCTCCCACATTCAGGTGGCACACTGATCGAATATGTGGTTTGAAGAAATACAAATTTTGATAGATTCAGAAGATTCTCCCTAAGAGATGGAGCATCTGTGGGTATATGACTGCAGAAGTTTCACACTTTGAACAATCTGGGAGAATATGCCATTAGGGTGTCATCAATTTTATTTTTCTACCTGAAAGATGGTGTAAACTGTCCCAGTGAATTAGTGTGCCCTGTAAGGGCTGATCCTGTAAGGTACTGAGCATTAAATCCTTACCCTGCAGAAGCAAGTGCTTGGCTTTTCACCTGTGGTCAGCACCTGTGAAGTCAACTAGTGCATGTGCTGAGAGCTCAGCACGCACTTGGCTGGGCTGTATCCAAACCGAGTCCGAATCCCTCGGTCTAGGACATGACATCTGTAGCATTGGGTGTACGAAGGTCCACTTTAGTATAGACAGCTCTTGCTTGGAGCAGATCAAAAAAAATCAAGTGCATGGCTGAGATCCTAATCCTCGGAACCTTGTAGCGCTTTGCAGATTAGGTCTTGCCTCTAGGTTGTATTGAACCTCATAATTCATACTGGTTCTGAACAGTTACAGTAGTGTAGGACCGAGCTGTCACTGCTGTCTGAGGCATGATCTTGTAGAGAATGCGTATAGAAAAATGTGGTGTTATGGACATGATGTTTGTATCAAATAAGTTTGACAATCCAGTTAAATTTGTAGTAGAAAACCTCTTTCCTACATGATGGCTTCCCTTCTTGCCTCAAGTGGAAGTTGGAGTTGTGTTGTTTACCTCTGTGCTATTTTGACCTGCTTTCAACTGCGCTGCTCGTTTTAACAATACTGTAAAATACTTGCTATCAATATTTCCATTTTATAAGAGTCTTGTTGTTTCATCACACCAGACAACTTTTGTGAAAATCAGCAGGAAACTGAACAGGATCTCAACACACTTTTTTTTCATTGCTAAGGATGTTAGTTCTACTTTTCAGTCAAAGATCACGCCTCTTCAGAACTTGGCAGTGACTTCTCAATTTTCCTTTTAAAGATGCTTTTCCTGCTAGAGAACTCATCAACAGATCCTGACTTACATCGATTTCCTAAAGGAAACAGTGACTTCTGAGCCATAGGGTATGTGTTCCAGTGCGTATCTGTCCTAAGCAGCTGGGAGTTAGTTGCACCATGGCCTGTCCTACCATGGCCTTAGTGTCTTCATTCCTGTTAATGTGGGGCATAATTTATATCAATGCTGAGAAGTGGGCCTTCTGTGTGACTCCTGATTTTTACTGCTGACAGTTATTCAGTTATCATTTTATGTTGACATTTTAGCAGCTAGAGTGCAGGAACTTCAGTGAGGTCTATGTCAAGAAGGATTAGAAGGTAATTAAAAAGAAGGTGATGCAGAGGAACAGGACAGGAATGGGAAGGAGGAGATGACAGTAGGGAAACTTCTCCCAGTTGGGATCATGATAGCCTCACTGAATCTTGCTGATGGTGATGCTCAGCTACGGAGCCAGCATGTGAAGTTAATAAAAGGGTTAAAGTTCTCCATTGTTACTGTGGTATATTCGATTATGATTCGTGTTAAAAGAAATGGAGAAGAGCTGCTCTCATGCTGTTGTGCTGGAGAAAACTACAGCAGCCATGGCCCAGAAATCTCCCTTCTCAAGGATCCTTCTTGCAGTTTAGGAATGAAAGAAATGGGACAGTAATGGGATTGTGTGAAAGAATTCATCCTCAAGACAGAAAGGGTATTTGA
>VZTO01002780.1:0-12866 GCA_013400615.1 Syrrhaptes paradoxus | reverse complement strand
CGGGGCTTGGAGATGCATATGAAAGAATGTATTGTGAAAACTTGATGAATATGCAACATTTTGGGGAATAAATAGAAGGGTAGGTTTCGTGGAAAGGTACGTCTGTGGTAGAGCAGATGCTCCCCTGGTGTCCAGCGCTGCTTGCTTATTCTCCACCTACGAACAAAATAAAATCTTAACTTTTTTTCTAGCCGTGGAAGTGCCTTCATTGATAACATTACCACACAGTTTCTGCTCAGACCATGTATAGCTGGTTGCTAAGGTTCCTTCACAATTTGAAAGTGGTCTATGACCCTAAGCTTCTAGCCAGACTCATTGGCTGTTATAGAGAGATTTTTGGCCTCTGAGCGAGTTACCACGTATCGTCTGTTAAGAGTGATTTGAATCCTTGAGCATGATCTAGGATGGAGGTATGAGAGGAAAGGAGGGTGCATTGTCAACACTAGACCACCCAGCACCTTCTGCCTGATCGGACTTATCCCATATAAAATGTAAAGCTTATGAAAAAAAAATTAGTAGCACTTGATTGAGAATTCAAGCCGAATTACTTAAAGGCATGTCCAAGTAGATGCGGTCAGGGTACTGGTGTGTGGCTGCTATTTGTACTGGGGAAGAAAAGATAAACTTGAGTGAGCAGTCAGCATTTAAGCAAATCTCTTCACCTGTGAAATGTCACTGCTAAATATGCTTGCCAGTGCTCCCTTTGTAATCTTTTAAATACCAGGCTGCTAAGTTAGAAGGGAATTTTTTTGACTGAAGGAGAGGGAAGGAGAGACACTCTGGAGATGGGCTTTCATGCTTTGCAGCTTCACAACTTCCTAATCTACTCCCAGGAAAGGACACTGATAGCAGGTATAACTTAAGAATATTTTTTTTTACTGATCCCCCCCATCCCCATCTGTTTTATTGCTTTCTAGTTCTGTACTTGTACTTTCTTCTCTGCTGGGACAGTCCTTTTTGGTGCCCAATGTGGGGCTGAGGCATTTGGGATAAGCAAAATACAATAATTGGGAGAGGTAACGGACAAGACATGGACTGGACTTGATAGAGCTAGTGAAATAATCTTGAGATGTGGGAAGTCATTGTGCTGGAGAGATGAGGGGTGGATTGTATGTTCAAATTTGGTTGTTAGTGTGGTGATGATGTTCTAATTTTTGGTGTGGGAAAGATTTTTTTTTTAAGTTAGTGTTTTGATGATAATAGTTGAATATGCGATTCAGAGAGGCAAGGGATGGAATGTTGTGGGTTTGTGTGGTGGGTTTGTTTGGTAGCAGGGAGGGGCCACAGCAATGGCTCCTGTAAGTAGCTGCTAAAGTTTCCCCTGACTCCAGGTCTGCTGGCAGCAAGGGAGGGGCTGCAGTGGCAGCCCCTGAAAGTAACTGCTAAGAGTTCCTCCCCACCCCTGGCTCCAAGGATTTAGCATCTGGAGAGGTGGGGGAAGGAGTACCACTGACCTAGCCCCTGTGAGAAGCTGCTGGAAGTTTTCCCAGCTCCAGGCTGGACCCACCCCAGGCCAGGGCTGAGCCACCAGCACCTCTGTGAACAACAGATTTACAAAGCCAGAACAAAGACTTTGGGCTTTGGAAAGAAGGGAGGGGTGGAGGAGAAGTGCCTTTCTAAGACTTAGATCTCTCTCTCATTATCTTGCTTCTTGGTTTTGATTGTAAATAGTTAATAAATTCAAATTTTTTTGGTTTTGTTTTTTTCCCAGTATGTCAGTTTCTTGCCTGTGAACCTTCCCTGTCCTGCCTCAGCCCAGGAGGTTTTTAAACAAAAGACTGTCTGGTGGCCTTTTAGAATTATGACTGTCCTTTTTTTTGCTCAAACCAAATTCTTTTTTTTTGTTGTTGTTGTCTCTGTTTCTCTGATATTTGAATTAAATTTAAGGGGATTTACCAGCGTTGGATGATCTTGCTATCAAAGACATACATTTTCTAAATGGACATGCATGTTAACTCCTTGAAACAACCGTGATGCTGGACAGGTGTGAGGGGATCAGGAGCGATGGTGCTTTCCTCACGGTGCAAGACTGACCAATATCCTCAGGTTTTAATCACTGGGTGATGTGAATGTTCCTATGGTCGTTAAGCTGGATCTCTGTCTAGGAGTAGATGGTAGAGATCCCACAATCACACCGACTTGTATAAAGCATCCAAAGAAGAACTAATTTCTTCCTTCTTGGGTGCTCCTCACAGCCTGTCTTAGTGTGAACAGTGTGAACTAGTGTGATTTTCCTTTTTTTTTTTTTTTTTTGGTTCCTGGTCCAGCAGCTGTGGAAAATGAGGTTAATAGTGCAACTTCCATGCCTTAGCACCCCTAAGATGAAAGTGGTGTGTGTCTAAGACCCATTGCAATGAAATGTGCTGTTAGCAGACCCTGCGTTACGGCACTTGCATGGATCCAAGGTGCCTCTGGAGTCAGGCCTTGCAATCTCTCTGTAGACCTCCACCTGCAGATACAGCAATATGTGGAGCCCCAGGAGGCATGATGACTTTATTAGGAAAGAGCAGATCAGAAGGAATGCAATTTCTCAGCCTGCCCCCTGAAGCTCCAGTGGGGTGAAACACCCGTCTCTGTTTCCAGGGGGGCTGGCACTCAATGCTTTCAGAATGTATGGGAAACAAAGCTGTCTTCCCTCTACGTTTCTCTCTGTTGGCTGTTTTTGGTGGGTGTGCTCTCCATTGGTGTAAGGGCAGGAGCAGACTAGGTCCTTGCCTGAATGTGCAAGGGGAACACTGGTTGCCAGTGCCTCCATTCCTTGTTACCAAGTCAAGTCAAAGGTCAGACTCTTATCAGCAAACGGGGTAGGTGCTTCTCCCAAAATGTCATAGAATTGTGTATCCATTCACTTTGCAATGAAGGCTGCTGAAGTGCTGCTCTATTTACTGTCAACTTTTCATAGCAGCCCTATGTGGGCTTACCTGTGATTCTGTGGTGCTGCACTCTGCTCCCACTATGAAGTCCATTATATTCATTACACTTTAATGCACGTGGATTGCTGTGGCAATCAGCCTTACACAGAATTATATAATTTTTCAGTTCAGAAATCACTCATATCACAGAGTTCAAAACTGCCTTGCACAACCTTGTCTGACCAGAGACTGCTGCTCTTCAAGATCTTCAGTCATTTTAGCTGTGCAAAAAAATACCATTAATTTATGTCCTGTTCAAATGAAGTATCAGAATGTGGGAAATTATTTTGGTTTTGGCCTGATGCCTTCTGTAAGTTTTCAGCATCTTAGGAGTTTCTAGGTACAGGGACTGCTTTACCTCATGCACTTAGTTTCATTTGTGAACAGCTGACGTTTATGGCAGACACATTCCAGTCTTAACTGGAAATCTTGATAGTAATATTCATAATAGGGGGTAGATACTCTTCCCAGGTGAATTTTTGTACTTCTCTTCCCCCTCTCTTCTTTCCTTCCACAACATTACCTTATTGGACCCCACTCTGTTGCTGTTTGGAAGCCAAAAGGCAAAGCGAGAGCTTTTTGATTCTCTTCGTGACAGTATGTCTGCTTAACCCAGCTTTGAGAATTCATTACCTTACTGTAAGCAAATGCCTTCTTTTTCTGTGATTGATTTCTTCCCCCCCGCCCCCTCCAATGAATGTACTTACTCAGCCTGTTTGCTGTCACTTTGAAATGTCAGAGATAGCATTTGGACATTACTTTGCAGGAAAAGGATGACAGGTCAAGAAACCCATAGGTTTTAAAGAAGCAGAGCTCTAGTATAGTTCAACATATCTCAACATCTAAATGGCATTAGGTACCCAGCTAGACAAGGATGTACATTTCACAGTAACAAAGATGGGACGGCTGAGACAGGTTGTGCCTGCTGCTCAGGTATCTAACACCTATTTAAACCTTTTTTTTAAATTTCCTGTTCAGGCTGAAGAATATTCATGGCATGAACATTAGCTGCTGTCAGTAAATCAGAAGCACTCTGAAAGCTATTACTAAAAATGTCTGTTTCTGCTTTTAGGTTTGGGTAGAGCCCTCTAAACCTAATAGGTTAATAAATACATAACAGGTGCAATCCTTATAAGAAAGGTATGGTATTTATAACTGATCTCTGAAAACAAAGCACAGACATACGTAAGCTTGCACAACAAGAGGTAATAAGAAGAATTTGGTATTCCCTAATGATTTTCACATATTTCTACCAGGATCCAAACAGATTCAATTAGATTCTTAAAATTATGGTATAAAATGGTACTGAAATTTCTGCTTTGTAGCCTGGGGGCAACCTTTCAATCTGCCACGAATTAAACATGTGCAGTCTGATTGTGTACTCCCTGGGATGTGAATTTCACAGCTTTGATTTTTTGGTATAGCAGAATAACGCTGCCAATGTGAATGGTGGTCGGTCTTGCAGTGGAGAAAGTAACTACGGGTGTCACAGGGGAACAGAGAACTGGGACTTGAATATTCCCTTTTCCTCTGGAATTGGGAGTTTGTGTTGCCCTGTCCCCAGGGGCCTCACCTTTGCAAACAGAACGGAGAAACCCCCTGAGATGCTGCAGACACCAGGTGGTGCTTTCAGCCCAGCAGTGAGCTGCTTGGCGGGCAGCAGAAGGGCTTGAGAGCACTGCCCAGGCAGCTCCCTGACAGCCCCTGCTCCTGGAGCGTGGGGATTGGAGGGGTAATGCAGTTTGGCACCTCTTAGAAACCTTGCTTAGTGTCCTGGGCTTAGGCAGAGCTTCCTCCTGTCTTCCCTTCCATATGAAGATGCTCCTGGCTGTTGCCCCTGTTGGCAGATGGAGATTAAAGCGTGCTCTGATCCTTCCAGGTTCTCCTGGAGTCCTGGGAGGGTTATCCTGCTATAGCTGCCATCTGCTTTGGCTGGCTGACCTCTTCCACCCCTTATATCACACTGGCTTTCTAGACAACTGGATGTAAGCTGATTTCTCTGAAAAGGGCTTTCACATCCTCAATTTGAAAATTCAAAATAGCTCAGGCTAGTTGCAAAGTGTGGTTCCAGTTGTCTTTGCTCCTCCACTGAGATCTGCTGCCCAGACAGCTCAGCTTTGGCTTTGGCTGATGCAATGTTCGTTTGCAGGTAGCAAAATAATTAGTTATACTAACACCTGCTTGTGGAAGAAAAGAGTTTTTTTATAAAATTGTGTTCATCTGTAGAAGGAAGAAAGAAGATTGAAATTATAGGTGGACTTGCAGCCTGAACACAGCAACTTCCAGCTGCACGTCTGTCATAAGTGACAGTGCAATGCAGGTTTTGGAGCAGTGACGACTCTCTGCCGGTGACAGCAAATTAGAAACACAACATTGTCAAGACTCCCTTTACTGGGAGAAGCCCAGAATACGACAGCTTTCGCTTTAGTACTAACATATGGCTGTTGGCTCACTTTCACCTCTTATTTTGCCATGTGTGTTTGAGGCCATTAATCATGGTCTAATTTTTAGAAATAGAAGTTTGCTACAAATGCAAAATGCCTGTTTCGACCCCCAGGATGCAATGGCAAGCTGATGTGTGTAGCCTTGGGAGAGATGCACCAGGCTTTGCTATTCAAGCCAAGGACTTGAGTGCCTCGCGCATTGTGTGAGTGCTGAGCTAGGAGTGTCCTCTGGAGAGAAGTGGTTTTCCGGGAGCTGATCGGCAATAACCTGCTGAAATTCAGACCCTTCAAATGTGTCTGAAATCAGGTGCTAAAGTTGTTACCTTAAAAATCTCAGGTGTGCTGTTTTCATCTTCTTAGCATGTTTCAGAATGATCATGTTTTCTTTCTGCTCCCAAGCTCTGAAACTTGTTTGTGTGTTTCTTGACTTGGTTTGAAAGGGTTCTTGACCTCTTCAGGTCTCACTTTCTCCACTGCATGAAAAGAGTCAACTGCTTAGGCACAGAGTTTGAAATGAATACTGTCTGGCTAATACTTCTGTTTTTGGAGAGCAGAAGAGTCATCCTTGCTGAATGACTTCTGGTACTCACCGTGCGAATCAGGAACCAGCATCAAAATGTGCTTTTGGTAAATACCTGAGCATCGAAATGCATTTGTCCATATGTATTCCAACTTACTGCAGTAATTTAATGACAAAAAATATTAGGAACTATGACATGAAAGAATAAAAAGTGTGCTTCCAAACACAGACAGCTATTCCTGTACTTGTCACTCGGCTTAGTTCTATCAAATACCCTCGACGATTTTTCAATGCCTTCGTAAGACCAGAGCAGGGAGTGCGTGCCCCTAGGAAATGAGTGGCCAGGCAGGGAGCAATGCGTTGTTTCACGAAGTGGGTGGGTGTAACTCACGGTACCTGTGACAAGTTTGAAGTCTGCAGCGTTCCTCTCTGTGGCTGGGTGCAGACAGGTCACTGTGAAGCACAGCATGGGATTCAAAGAGAGGACGTGTTTGCCTGCCTGGCCCCAGGGCTTCTGCTCACATGAAAATCCATTTTAACCTTTCATTAGCTATAGAAAAAAAATATTGAAGTGCTTGAAAGCAGAAGGGAATTTTTCCTTGAGGGGGTGGGGAGAAGAGTGGAAATCTGTTTGACAGCTTTTTGAAGTCCTGGTATTATGTCTAACCTTTGCCTGCAGAGGCATTGAGAAGAAAGGGAGCTGAACTGCCTGTTGCTAAAATCTCATCCTTTTTTTTCTGAGACCACAACAAGAGAAACTGGTGAAAGAAGAGGGAGTGAAAGGATAAGGCAAAGACAGAAAGTGGAGCTCCTGTCAGGGGTGTGGGCTCTTTGCTGCTGGAGGATGACTGTGCTTTTGCCAGCCTCCCCAGGGCATGGCAGCAGCAGAGCTGCTCTGCCAGAGGCACTGCTCTGGGCTGTCTCTTGCATCCCAGGCTTTCCCAGCCAGGGGGAGAGGGGCAGCCTTGGGCAGCTAAGCTGGTCTTCTGTGAAGTTTGAAAGAGAGAAACAGGGGAAGCAGCAAGGAAGAATTGCTCCCCTGGAGGGCGGGGGTGACTGCACAAATTTATATCTCCTGTGGCACCTTGTGCTGGAGGTGGAATGGTTTCTGGGTCAGTCTCTGGCCTGGCTATGCTGGCATGCCTTTAATGATGGGGATGAGATGGTCATGGTACATCTTTTATTTTTGATGAGTAATGGAGTGGCAAATGGCAATTAAGAACTGCTCCTCTAATTCCTTTTGGTCTCCTGAATGATTTGTAACAGCCCTTCTTTCCCTAAAGCTTTTCTTTCTGTTCCCCTGCAGACTCCCCGAAAGTGGGATGGGCCCAGAGGGTGGTTTTTCTTAGCAATGAGGTCTAATGTCTGATTCACAAATTGTAGTCTCTGAATTTCCATTCCCTTGTATTTCATGTTTCCAGGGGCTATATTAATGTAATGTAAACCTTTTGTCCACGCTTAATTTAATCACCTGGTTTTCTTTACGTAACTTCTGCAATGCTCACTTGTTACAATTATCTGTGATGCTCTAGGAAATAACTTTTATTTTTAATGTTACAGCTTCTACATTTTATTTTTGTGATGGTAGAGTAGGTTTTGTTCAAATAGAACTGTTGATTCACCTCATTTACTCCTCACTTCCATCAATATCTCCTTGTTGCACGTGGAGCTCAGCAGCTTAATTTAACTAGAAGCTATCATTCAGAGAGCACACTGCTTTCTGGTGCTGTTCTTAATTCAGACTATTCCCTGGGATAAACTTTTTTTCCAGTGGATAATTACTCTCACTGTGAAAAATACTTTATCTGGAATCTGAATGATCAGAATTAAAATTTGGCCTGTTGGTTTTTGTTGTATTTTTATCTTCTAGAGAGAAAAAAACCCTCCCAAATCTTAATATCTAGTATTCTGGTTGAGAGGGGTCCCTTTGAATCTGGGGGCTAAGGGCTGTTACTAGCCTCAGAAATAGGGATGGGACAGCCATGTAGGCTGGAATGTGGGCAGCGAGGGCTCAGTGCAGTGCTGCATCTGCAGCTCCTGATGGGGAAGCAGGTGCAGTGTGTCACCTGCAATGCAAGGTCACCCACTTCTGCCTCTTATCTCTGCCTACCATCATTAGTTTTCCTGTCAAAAGTGTAGCAGGCAGAAACCCAAACACACATGAATTAATGCTTATGCAAATGTCAGCCTTCCAACAGACCAGTTATCACCATAAGCTTTGTAGATACTTATACCTCATGGAAAATGGAGTCTTGCTTTTGTCATTGATGTTTTAATTTTCCACCACTTCAGTTTTCAGTGGGTGACCATGTTTCTTCCTTTGTGATTGCAAGGAGCTCTCTTGCTAACAGCTGTGCCTTATTTAGCCTCCTTCTGACTTTTCCTAATATGTGTGAAAAATAATGGTTAAGTGCAGGTGACTGGTTAACTGAACTAAATTATTCTTTTTTTTAATTCAGACTAAGGGAAAGACAATTTTTTTCTCATGCTAGTGATACTGCTGCGCTTGTTGCACTCTGTGTATTGCCACTCTGCCGTGACATGCAGAGGATGTGTCATCCTCACGCTGGTCAAACACCCTGCTGGGAGACAAAAGGTGCTTCCTTTCTTTTGCTAGGGACAGATGAATTTACTTTCTGAAATAAGGCTTAGATTTAAGTGCAGGTGAACTGTCTTGAGTATTTAAAAGGATTGAACTAGGATTTCTAGAGCAGGGGGTTATAATCTCAGTAGATCTGTGAAATCTGGGGATGTTTTCTCCTGCAAGGGGAATACAACTTTCTGAAGAGTTCATAACTGACTTCACAGTGCTCTTCTGTGGCTCTGCCTGAAAGGGAGCTGCTCCACAAGGCAGAGGACGAGCTGGGAGCCAGGGGTGCAGCCCCACAGGGTCTGAGCAGCACAGGCAGGTTCAATCTCATCCATCTCCTGGGGGTCAGCTGCGGACTGTGGCCACTAAGCTCCCTGTCTGGAATTGAACCATCAAGGTCAGTCTTGGGACGAGACAGAAAAAGAGGTTCAGCATGAAGCTGGGTGGAAGAAATAGAATTTCAAGCAAAGTGAATCTCTGAATCTAGGGATACGGGTAGGAGAGGAAATAGTTTTTGAAGTCAGGTGGAAAAAGGAGGGTGTATTCAGTGCAAAGGTATTAATTTGTCTTGTAATTACAGTGTGGGTATCTTTTGTACTGCTTCTTACTTTTTGATTTATTGTTTGCAATTACAAGCTGCGGTTAACAATTGTAGGTNAGAGAAACCTCAAAGGTAACAAAAGGAAAGCAAGGCATTTTGGGATTATATTGCCACGAACACTTGACATGAGGTTTTGGTCGATTCTGAAATGAATGGCTCTTGCAGATTGTTGCTAGCTTCTTTTTCTTTTTTTTTTGGTTTGTCAGGCATTTTCAGCAGCTGATAAAGCACTGCTTCTGGCTGTCCTTTTGCATAGTTACCGCCAGACAGGTTACTGCTTGTTTTCAGCTCCCCAATAAATGTCTGCTGAGCTTTAGTGACATTCTAAAATTTTACAGGGGTATTGCCAATTTGTGAAGCAGGAAATAAGCGCTGAGCTTTGCTCTTGAAGGGACGATGTGTGCTGCAAAAGCAGGTAGCAGAGAAAACATGCAGCAGAAGCAGAAAAGATGGATGTATGGGATAAAATAAACTAGCTTTAGCTGATGCTGTCGTGAAACTCTCAGCATTGTGATTATGCTGAGGGTTTCAAGATGCGGGGAATGACGATGTTCACACAGAATGCTCCGATTCAGTGTCACATCCACGCGTGACATGCAGGGTAGAGAAATATTCCAGTACTGCCTCCATAGTAATGAAGGGCTTTGATTGGAAATGGTAGTGCATCACCAATATGGACCAACAGTTGTGCACTCTTTAATTTGAATTATTCTGGGAAAGGGCAGAATACGGTGGTAACTTGGGAACTATTTTGGACTCTTGGATAAACACCATTTAGACTTGTGTAAATTTGTAGGAGTTACTTTGACACAAGTGCTATTTACCCAAGTTAATATGTGCTTTGTTTTGGTGTGTGCTCTACGTGTATTTGATCAGTCTGCACACTGTTTACTTAGACTGTACCTCTAATGTTTTCAAGACATCTAGACCATGGATATAGTGTATATATATATATATATATTTTTTTTTGTTTGACCTCTTACTTGGATTTAAGATAGTGCTAATGGATTGAAATAATGTAACATGAGTAATATTGAGTGACACATTGCCTGACCTATTTCTCCCTAGAGTCAAGATAGTTGTACAAGAGAGGCTCCTTAGATGTCTAATCCATTGGGTCAGGGCCTCTCCGCAGAGTGAAAGAAGTAAATATACCTGGAGTAATTGTTTCCTTCTTTTAAAATGTTATTCGTTCCCTGTGACTGCTGGTAATTTAAGGTCATAATTTAAAGAGAGTTTCCCAAGAGATCCCTTTTAATAGGATAGGTAAAAGAGCTTTACGAGACAGGTGAGGAACACGTTCTACCCCAGAGAGCAAGCAGAAATCATAGGGGCATTGCAGCCTGAGCACGAGGCACATTTTGGAATGTTGGAGATGTAAGGACGCAGAGGGTTTAAGCATGGAAGGGGAATAGGCAACATATAGGAACAGTTAAAAGATTAGAAGCCTGGAGGAAAGAACTAAAGTGTGCAAAATGTGGATTTGTGATGAAAGGAGTGGCTTCTTGTCTAGAGTATTAACCCTTCAATGTACCTGCTCGCAGCACAGCGGACCCTTACCTGGATAGGTGCTTGTGGTACTGCCCCTCACAAACATATTAACAAGCCTGTGCTAATGTTTCTGACAGGCGCTGCTCTTTTGCTGTTTTTCTGGAAGTACCTTTCCTCGTGGTGGCCTTTGGATTTCCCTGAGAGCCAGGAGCAGTCTAATATCCAGTAAATATTCTTGGCAGTATAAGACTTACTAGAGCGATCTGTCTTGCAAGACAATCTTGACAAGCCATCCATGAATATAGCTTAGTAATTATTAACTACAGGTCAGAAAGAGCTGGGAAATAATGGGAAAATTCACGGTTCTATTTTGGCTCTTGGGGTTTTTTTTGTGTGTGTATGCCAGTGGATGGGAGAATAAGGGACACCAGAACAGTCCTGGTGTGTGGTGTCCTTCACACTGTCCTGTCTCTTTACTATTCATCCCATTTATCTATAGAAAAGGGATGTTCCTTTTTCTTCCAAGGAACTTTGGAAAGTCTCGGTTTTGTGCAAGAAGTTGCTTGGGAAATGCTTAGTGGCTTTTTTGGTTGAACTAAAGGGCTTTCATTTAGCCTGAGTTCCTGGAGATTCTTACTTCACCCAGCTACTAATTTCAGAGCTTGCTTGTCCTTGTCCCTCTCAGCAAGTCCCATTTGTTTGTTTTTCTGTTTTTTGCGTGGTTTGCAAGGAGAAGAATTCAGTTCAGAAGGAAAAGGTATAGTCAGCCTATGCCAAAGCATCCGTATTAGTGGGTGATGGCAGGTAAGGAATCAGCAAATGTTTGTTTACCGTAATTAGTAGCTACTAATTTCTACCATTTGAAGCAGTCATTTCTTCGCTTATTCCCTATATCGACATGATCAGACAAATCCCAGTAGGTCTTACTGTTCCTGCTTAAGACTGTGTCAACATCCAGCAATGAGACTCCAGAGGCATGCTCTCTTCCAGGATGCAATTATTTTAAAAATAACTGTCAGTGTTGCCATGTAATGAGCCTTGTTGTTGACGCAGCGGCTGGTACTCTGGTTTCTTGGCGTTATAATACTGTGAGAGGTGGTTCTGGTACAAGATGTGATGGCAGGCTTTCACAAACTGGGAAACCCTGAGCTGCCTCGCACTGCTCTGAGCTCTTGGAAAACCTTTTTGATGATCAATACGACTTCACGCTCACTGCTGATAATGCCTATGTGGGGTTTCCAACCCCTGTGAAGATGATGTGAGTAAGAGACGCCAAACACAAGAAAAGAGTCAAATCTAAGCCAATGTCAGTTAAACAACGGGACAAATCTCACCCTGACAACTCTTTTGCTCCTGAGCAAGCAAAACAGTTGCTTAACTGTGTAGCTGTCAATGTACAAAATAGCTACCAAAATATTTCTGTAGTCTTCTGAGCCTCTGCAGAGGCGATGGCACGTCACGGCGTGTGCTGAAGCAATTAGGCAGTGAACCATGGGGCTGGTGAATACATCTGATGCCTCGTACTGGCTAACGAGGGGAAGAGCACCGACTGAACGTGGAGGCAGCAGTGCTCTGGCAGTGGGCAGCCAGTCAGATGGCACAGATGTGTTTCTGTGGAGTTCATATGGCTGTATGGTATGGCAGCTGCCCCTGAGTCCAGCTTTGAGGCAGACTGGGATGGTGGAACAGCTGCTTTAATTCTCGCTTTAAAGCCTCCTGTTACTTGGTCAAGGCTCTGCATGGAATACTACTGTCCTGGGTCTGAGTGGTATTTTTTCATAAAAACTGTCTTTTCAAATAATGCCTTATTTTACAATCCCATTTCTAGTACTTCAGGCAGGCTGAAAAGTCATGTTTACCTTAACTCTGTGGCCCAAATGATGCTATTAGAGATACCGGCATTAGCCTTTTGATCCAGTTTTTCACCAGAAACACCAGGCTGAAGGACCACCTTTACTGGATATACAGTCAGATACTAGGATCAAGCTACTAGCTACTATCAATTTCTCTTGAATAGTATCTTCCCTCTTATAGATTTAGAGTCATTTCAGTCTGCACCCAGGGGTGCCCTTCTCCATCCCCTGTGAGTTAAGGTGTCTCTGCCTTGCCTCCCTGATAATACCCACCTTTGCTGTGCTCTCAAACCCTGGAGCCTCCCCTACCATCTCTTGGCAGTGCAGAACCGCCACATTTCCTCTTTTTAAAAAAAAAAAAAGTTAATATAAAACGTGCATGGTGGTTCCTGATCTCTATGTGAGATATGGAGGAGTGAAGGTGATGGGTATCCATCTCTCAGGTGGGTGTGCCC
>VZTO01002778.1:0-30319 GCA_013400615.1 Syrrhaptes paradoxus | reverse complement strand
GCCAGAAAACCAGGCCTAAAAGTGGTATGTGTTCATACCCTATTAGTCAAGTCATGTTTTTTAAAAAGTGGAGGTACTTGGTTCCAGCACTTTTTTCCTGTTGACTGCTCATTTCTTTTAGTCAATGCCTGCTTCATATAAAATGTGTTTCAACAAAAGAGGTAGAAGGTGTTTCAGTCCTCATAAGAAAATTATAGAAATCTGATTTGAGCATGTTTCTGGGAAATTGTCTTTAAATCCTTCCAGGTAGAGGATAACATTTGGTTTATTTTCATGTTTAGGCTAATGTGCAGAATGCACTTTAATGTTTTCGCCATCTACTTTCTGTTGAATGCTAGTGCCTTTCTCCAAAAATTCCTGTGTTGCATGTGTGTGTGGGGCACATTCAAAGAAGGGCCAAGAAGAGTCCAAACCAAAAAAAGGTTAAATTTCTGCAGAATTTGGTAACACATGAATGGAACCATGGGAGGAATGCTTTCTAGAGTCATCTCTGCTTATAAACCTGATTTGTTTTTCCTCCTCTGAGATTTAAGGGTCAGTCAGGGTCTGCTTGTCATCAGAGGGATGAGAGTATTTGAGAGTACAGTGGACATTCTCGATTTGGGAGCTATAACATTAGCAAATGTGTGCAGTTGTCACAGAACCTTGCATCCCTTGTGAAACACATCCCAAGGACTATTTTGTACTCCCCATCTGCTATTAGCTCTACCCTTCCTTCTTGAGACCTGCAGATTGTATGCAGAGCCTGATTCCTTTCAGTTTTTGTCAATATGTCTCTCTACTTAGACTGAGAGATGGTTATTAAGCAGTGAAAGCAAAGCACTCCTCCACTTTGCAACACACTCAGATCCTGTTTGTGGGGGAAACCGATGACTTGCAATTTAATGTAAGAAGTGGCATTTTGCAGAAATCTTTTTGTCTTTTAAAAATGTATTTCTTTAAAAAAAAAATGTTGCCTTTTTTATTGAGCTTGCTACAAATACATGTGTTTTGGGAGCATTTGTGTTGTTTTTGGGATGCTGTCCAAACGCAGTTTATTGCAGAATGGGGGATTAATAGTTTAATTAAGAGTCATGGGATTTAAGACATGTAAAGTAGCCTTTTCTTCTGGAGATTTTTTTCCCCTGATTTGCACTGTCAGATTTTCTCTCTCCAAAAACATATTTTCGGTGGATACATATTGCATCTTCCCACTCATTCAGATGCTCATTGTAGTGGTTTGAATTAATACTCGAGGCCTATAACATTTGGATTATGATTTACCCAGCTGTGCGTACGTACTGTAATGTGCTGCCTCAGAACATAAGTATCATGTTTACTGCACTGTCACTGTTGTATAATTTTTACTAGATAAAGCTCTTCAATGCTGTGCAGAGGTTAATGATCAGTTGTAACTGTAGCAATCATGCAGAATACTAGTGGGGTTTGTGGAAATCTTTCTTTAAAATAGGGTTATATTAAGCATTTTGCGCATCATTTTAATTTTGCCATCTGATTATGCAGTTTTATGTCAGTCTTACGTGAGAACTCAGTTGAATATTTTTTCTCTAGAGACCATCTGAGCTGATCCTATCACCGCAGTGTTTTTATTGATGCTCTATATCCTATGCATTCTTAAGTGAGAACAAATAACTGCATTAGTAGGTAAATATTTGTCACTAGAGGGATTAACCACAGATGTCTACTAATCTTAGTAACACCAGGTTTAAGGCAGTATGTGATACCTCTGAAAACAAACTCTAGAGTACATTTTGGCCCTAAAAGCTTATAGATGAATGATCCTGACAACCTACTCTTCAGTTTACAGTATGTGGGCGCCACAGTCTGCCTACAAAGTGGACCTTGTTGATCTGGGGCCATCTTAGTAAGTTTGTGCTAAACTGCTAAATGGAAAGACTAATGGCATCAGGCAGTCTCACCAGCCAAGAAACAGTGCTTTCCAGGATTGCCTTGATCTCTTTTTTTTATCCTTCACTGACATTGGAGAATATTAAAAGCCTTTTTCTCCAGAGCATGAAGAGACTGTTACACTTCTAGCAACCCTTCTGTGGTTAAAGCAAATTTTTGAATTACAGGTTTTAATAATTGTGTTTTCAGGAGGAAGGGCACATTCTTATGGGATGGTCTTTCCCTTCCTTGGGACAAAAATGTTTTGCCAAGAGTAACTATAGTAGGAAAATACAGGCAAACTTACCACCATATGAATTTTTATTTGTAAGATGTTTGTAAATAAAGGGATTTAGAGTAGTGTATAAGATTTGCAACAGACCTCCTTCTAACAAACTTTGACTGAAAACCAAACAAGAGCACAAATGGCAGGTCACTTCCTTCATGAGCTTCTTTGCAGACAATTATCAAATTCAAACAGTATCTTTTCAGGGCTAAAAGCTTTCGTGCATAGTTTGTAATTATCATGTAGCTTTTGATTAAAAGTAGTAGGTTTTTTGGGGTAATTTTGGGGAAAATTAAATAAAAACAAATTAAAAGCAAATTTTGAAAGTTCTCTGGAGAACAGCATAAACCACTGTTAAGACTTCAAATCTAAGGAATATGTGCCCTTTGGGACCTCACCGTGAAGTCCCCCAGCCTGACGAGATGCAGAAGCTGCAACTCTCAGCCTTCTGCTGGGATAGACAACTGGGGGGGGAACTGCGTGTTTTCATAAAAAGATAATTGTGGTGACAAGTGTAGTAGATCGTCTGGTTTAGGATATGTGTCTTGTTGTCAAGAGGGAAAATGGAATTTGCATGATTTTTTGTTGTATAACAAAATGTCCTCTGTCTTTTTAATTAGGAACAGCAAAGCTAATTTTATTTATTGCTTTTTTTAAAATTTGTTTTTAAGCTTTATTTTACCATTGATAGATGTATTATTTTATATTTATATCTCTACATAAAATATATCAGAACAGAATACAAAGTGACCTTTATAGTTGCCCTGTATCAGGGTAAACTTTTATTCTTCTTGATGAGTGTGTTGTGTGAACCCTGAGCCATTCGATGTCTAGGGTTATGTTCTGTGTTCATCATCAGAGGTTTCTCGGACCTAACGTGCTAAGGGAACTGTATCAGCACAGGACACCATGGTAACAGCTGCCGCGGGGAAGCTCAAGTCAGTAGCTGGACCAGGAGAAGGGCTGCTAGAGTGCTCAGATTAACCTTGAATTTAAAAGCAGCTGCTTGAAGATCGAGCAAACAAAACAATTTCTTAGTTTGAAAAAAGGAATGGGAAATTCCAGTCTCCATATTTTAAGAGTTTTTAAAGGGCTTACCATTCTGAGAGATGCTCAAGGTCCAAACTTCCTTATGCAATGGTACTTATTTGCAGCTAGATACAACAATTTGTATCCATATGATACATATCCATATGCAAAAAGATACTAGCAAAAGAAAGATATGTTATTAACTGATAAAATTTAAGATTTCAGACCAGGACTACAAAAGCAGATGAAATAAATTGTTAATTTTAA
Source organism: Syrrhaptes paradoxus (assembly GCA_013400615.1). NCBI lineage: Eukaryota > Metazoa > Chordata > Aves > Pterocliformes > Pteroclidae > Syrrhaptes > Syrrhaptes paradoxus. The sequence goes on along the minus strand of VZTO01002778.1, from coordinate 26,850 downwards.
ATGACAAATTCATTTAAGGTGCCAAGATACCTTTAAAAATGTAGCACTGAGTGAGTAATTATAGAACATGTGTAGAAACATCATTATGTTCTGTTATTAGGTCTTTTATGGCCTTTCCTTAGAGATTCACAGCTTTTCCTAGATTAGCTGCTATTTTTCCACTGCTTGGGCCTATTTTATTTTCTGAAGTAGATGGCTCTTTGGGTGCTAATCATATATGTTATGGCTTTGAAGACTGGAGTAGCTAGTTTTAACTAAGTCCACAGCCAAGAGTTGAAAGAGAATGTCAAAGAGAAGATCTTTCTATTCAAATCCTTTCCAAAAATCCATTTCATTGAATTGCCCACAAATTAATTAAAAACAATAAAAATAGTCTATATTTTTTACAGTTTTATTAATTTTAGTGTCTCATTACACGTTAGGACCTCCAAGTGTTTATGCACATTTGGAAAATTAAGTACAAAAATAGTAAGACTGAAAAGGTTACTCACAGATGAGTAGTGACAGAGTCAGGGCATTATCTGTCTTCTGAGTGCTTATGCTACAGAGATTTAAGATATAAATGAATCCCATTATTTTACAGATTTTACACTTGATTCAGTTAAAACGTGTTGAGGGATAGGGATGAGGAGGGAGTTGTTACTAAACTTCTTATAAATGAAATATATAGAAATTTTTTCTTGCTGTGTATTTTTCACATCCCAGACTATTGATCTTCTAGCTGAGAGTCTGGTGGAGCATTCAGTATTGTTTTACCTCTTTTGACTCCATATGGCTCTGAAGAGGATCACCTGGATTTCCTCTGCCAGTCTTGCAATGTTCTGAATCCTCCCTGATAATTTGGCTATTACTATGATTATTTTAGTAGCTGTTTTGCATTGAAGGCCAAGCAATTTGATGCTGTGTGTTTATGATGTGTACAACCTTATCAGAGAGACTCAGCATCACACAAAAAAGGATGTCATTAGGGACATCGGAGGTCACCTAGTACAGCCTCCTGTGCCAAGCTGGGCTAACTTTGAAACTAGATCAGGTCACTGAGAACATTCTATTTGGTTGGGGTGGGGTTTTTTGGCAAACCAATTTTGGTTTTCCAAGGCAAATTTGAATATAAATTTGTGTGGAATTTGTTTTTCTCTGTTACATACACATGTTTTAGCACCATGACTGGAGAATAAATGTATAACTACTTTTGGCACTAAAAGATATATACTTAATATATACTGAGTGTAGTACCCATCTGTTGCTGAAGTCTCTCTTATTGCTCAGAGTGGTTCTTGAGATTTGTTTCCCCTGTGAAGATTTTGTTACTCAACATTTCTTTATCTTGCTGTCTACTGGGACTTTAAGTCCTTGTACCTACTGCAGTTCCACTGGTCCTGCCCAGGCTGAACCGATTCTTACCCTGTTTGCAGTTTTAGAACAACTAGGCACCAGGTTTTCACTTGCACTTTGTATTTTCCTAATAAGGAACTTGGAGCAGCAGTAGACTGAACAATCCTAAACGTTAGAAAAAATACATAAACCCAAGCAACAGCCCAAAGCAAAACCTCAGCAGTTTACTTTCAAGGTTAGTTTCAAGTTTACATACAAGTAAACTTGTTAGAACCTAGCCATCTGTACACTATTAGGTGCATATTTGACAAAAAAAAAAAGGTAAATAAAAAAAAACTGTCAAATTACTCTTGAACATTCAAACAGCTCAAAGGCTCTTTGTGTGGTAATGTTGGCACAGCTCCTAAGTGACCAGATGGAATTTTATTAACACTCAACAGGACAAGGGTTGAGATTTTGTTTCTTAACTTACTATATTTGAAACACTTGTAGAGAATGTGTCAGAAAGCTTGAAATTTTTTCCTGCTACATAAAATTACACATATACCTTCCCTTAATGCAAAGAGGTTGACTGCTTTGGAGGTTGTCACTTCTGTAAGGTGGGTAAGAAAAGAGATATGACACATTTGGTAATTTAAATATCACAACTTTTTAGTTAATTTATGTGACTCCTCCTTTTCTGGCATCATCATGGGTTTATTGTCAGTAAGAAATATCTGAAAACTGAAAATCTCCATTGTCTCTGGTAAATCGCAGGATGACCTTCAAACCAAACAGCTTAAGAAGCAAAGAAATAAAGTCCGTAACACACTGTGAACTCGCTGTTTGCCCTGTGCCTCTTAAGTGCTTCCTCTCTGTGTTCAGGGTTTTCCGGGAACTCATAATAGCTAGAAATGTACTATGTTACAGATTAGTATTTCATAAGATCTGATTTCCTGAGGCTTCAAGAAGAACACTAATGTGAAATACAGTTAGAGTTAGCAGTACTCATTTTGAGCCTGGGTATCTTATTCAGGCGAAATTCTCTCTGTCACTGGTGAAAGATGAGCCTGAGGGCTTTGTACAGGATCAGATCCCATATTTATTTAATAACTCAAACTGGTAGCATAAATATAGTTATGACAGATAATGTACTGTGCACTTACATTGTATAATTTATATGTACTTACTCACGTAGTGTGGGCCAAAGACCAGATCCAGAGCTTGCTGAAGTGATTGAGAGTTTCTCTCAGCTCCTTCTTCAGTACTGTTGCCAGTCCTGGAACTTTGTATCCTCAGCCTTATATTGCCTAATTTTAATTAATTTATTTATGTATTTATTTTGTTTTTATTAAAGCCCCAGCTCTGTTTATACCTTTCATGTAGGAGATGATGACAAGCCCAGTATCATTACAAGAGGAAAAAAGTAATTTTAACTTGGTTATTGTAAAAGCTAACAGTAGATTAAACTTGATATACAGATCACAAATCCATACTTCAAATCTAAATTATTGTCCTGCATTATGGCATCCTGCAAATGTCCATTCAGACTAACTTCTAGCATTACATATGTGTTATTTTGTTGCTTAGCAAGCCATATTTTTTTACAAAACTTGGGAAAAGCATAGAGAATTAGAAGCCCCATTAAATTATGCAAGGAAAAAAAATTGTGTTTCTGATTAATGTCTAGATTACCATTTACCATCTGTAGTCAGATAGCTTGTATCACATTTGGTTCAAGACTGTTAAAGTAGGTATGGTTAGAAAAGGTTATATGCAGTAGCATAGGTGAAAATCATCACAAAGAAAAGGTCATGCTAAGAGAGCTAACAGTTTTAAATGTGCTGTTTCTAGACTTTACCATTTCTGTAGATTAATTTTCTTCCATTAGTTTTCTATCACCTGTTTTCTGTTCCTGCTATCTTGACAAATTGTCTCTTGCTTGCTAGATTAAAAATGCTTCAGGCAGAAAGCATCTGGAGGGGCAGAAGAGGAAGGGAAAAGAGAGAGCCCAAAAGAACATAATAAAACAGCAAACACAAATGAAAAAAAGAGCCAGTAAAGAAATGCAAGCCGTGCTAGTTGCATGTTTGTGTGTACATACAAACATGCACGCATAAGCTTTTATTTTCTATAGTCCTCCTCTGTATGGTTGTCTATTTATATTTAATACAGCATAGTAGGGAATGATAGGGTTGGTTATTGTTGAAGTTATCCCTTTATTTACAAGATCCTGTTTCAGTCATTTACTGACCCTTCAAAAAGAGCTATATTCTAGGCCAAGTGTCTGCTTTAGGCTGTCCATTTGCATTTGCTTGGTGGGTTTTTCTTTTAGCATTAGCAAGAGACAGGTTTGGACTATTGTCTGAAGTATCAGTAGTCCTTTAAGAGACTGTTTTGGTCCTGTTGTTTTTCTCCACAGAATTTTTTTCATTCTGTGCATAGGGTGGGCAGTAATCCAGGATAATCTGGTGATGGAGACCTTCCGTTGCCTCAAGGACCCTACCTCTTATGTTGCAGTACTTGGAAGCCATGTCATAAATTAAGGAGGAGTGGGCATGTGTAGAGAAGAATTGGTCTGACAGTTAGTAGTCAAATGTTCTCACAGAGAACTGGATCCCCCTCTCCCTGATGACACACGGTTCCTGTAGGAAAATATGGTAGGTGATTTTTTAAACCAAATATATCCCTGATGAGGGAGTAGAGTGCACCCTCAGCAAGTTTGCTGATGATATGAAACTGGGAGGAGTAGCTGACATGCCAGATGGCTGTGCTTCCATCCAGCGAGACCTAGACAGGCTGGAGATTTGGGCGGGGAAAAATTTAATGCAATTTCAACAAGAGAAAGTGTAGAGTCTTGCATCTGGCAAGAACAACTCCAGGTACCAGTATAAGTTGGGTACTGACCTGTGGGAGAGTAGTGTAGGGGAGAGGGACCTGGGGATCCTGGTGGACAGCAGGATGACCATGAGCCAGCACTGTGCCCTCGTGGCCAAGAAGGCCAATGGCATCCTGGGGTGTATCAGAAGGGGGGTGGTCAGTAGGTCAAGAGAGGTTCTCCTCCCCCTCTACTCTGCCCTGGTGAGACCGCATCTGGAATATTGTGTCCAGTTCTGGNAGGACAAGGGGCAATGGGTTCAAGCTGGAACATAGGAGGTTCCACTTGAATATGAGAAAAAACTTCTTTCCAGTGAGGGTGACAGAGCACTGGAACAGGCTGCCCAGAGAGGTTGTGGAGTCTCCTTCTCTGGAGACATTCAAAGCCCGCCTGGATGCGTTCCTGTGTGATCTGATCTAGGTGTTCCTGCTCCGGCAGGGAGATTGGACTTAGATGGTCGTTTGAGGTCCCTCCCAATCTCTAACATTCTGTGATTCTGGTAATCTCTTATAATATTTCATGATTTCTTGATATCTGCCTGCCATGTGTTGCGGTCTGCTTTATAGAAGTGCTGAGGGTAATTCATACCTGCATCTGAAGACTCCAAAGGAATCTACAGTGTGCAGTAATGCTCATGTTGGAAACTCCAAATTGCCACACAAATACTTTTGACCTTAAATTTTCCATGTTTCAGTTCTCCCATTCACTCACAAAGTATATTGATTCCATCTTACCTCACAAATACCCTATGAAAACAAGCACATTAATATATTTGAAGCACTGTGACATAATGTAATGATACTAACTTTATAATTGCCAATGAGAAAGGAAGTAATCCTTCAGAACAGGATTTTTTAGTAGTATCTGGTAGATAAGACTAGAGCCACATGCCAAGAAGGAGGATAAGAGAAGACATTAAGTACCTGTTCTGTGATGGAACATTTGTGCTGAAAGAGATAGGAGTCCCTTGGAAAAAACAATATTCATCATGTGTACATCCTTTTTTGTATGGCAGATATTTTACAGGGTCAAATATATGTGGGTTGATTGAATTCTGGAACTTTCTGTGTTTTTGATACTTGACTATGCAAGCTAATATCACTAGAATTTTTTTGCTTGCATTAGTGTATATATATACTATATGTGTTTGTGTGCAACTCTAAAATAAAGGAATTATGGAGATCTTACAACATGGAATACATGCAATTTTTGCACATATACATAATTTACTTATTTGGGGGATTACATTAGTAACAGTAGTTGTTTAAATCTAACCAATTTAAGGAAACTGTAACAAGTATGTGTATCATGGTGGGGAAAAAACCCAATGGAACTTGAGAATGCCAAATGATGAGCAAAACATTTAAAAAAATCATTGAGGTTAGCTTAAAAAGTCATTGTTTTGTAAAGGGTAAGCCTTTGGGTTGCTTCTGTTTACTCTTACAATATCTAGTGTATATTTTCAGGTGGTTTTTCTTCCAAATATGAGGGCCAAAAAAATGCATATTGCAAAATTAAACCTGATGTTCTCAAGTATTTGAGACTCACTAAGAGTAATGCCTTTGGAGACATACCAGCTGATACATGATAATATTGTGACAGCTGACGACCTGGGAATTGCATGATTTAACTGTTCTTGGGAGCTGGTGTGGGAAGCGACCAAACCGAACAATTCATCTCCATAGTTTGGGCTAAAAAGTCAGAATCTGGTTGCCAACAGAAAGAAGCTGTTGTCTTTTGTGAACAGAGTGCTGTGGCTACATATGGTGGCCAGCTGGCTGGCTCTTTCATAAAGCCTGTAGTAGGTTAAATCCTGGAAGAAACCTACTTACTTGTTGGTTGCCACTCTCGTGTCCTTCAGCAGGGATTGATAGAGAGAGACTGGCAGTCCTGAAAGAAAGGATACCTGCAGCCTGAGATTCAGCTCCCAAGCATTCTTCACAAGAGCAGTCCCATATTATATTGCCTCAGATCAGACCTATGGGGGAGGAAGAAAGAGTGTAACACCCATCACACCTGGCAAGCAGAGGTGCGCAATGGTGCACTTACAGAATGTGCTTTCAAATCCTTACCTGTGTGTTTCCCTTCTTTTTTCTAAACAACCTGTTCAGCCCGTTTGTCTAGAGACCACAGTGCCCCTGACCAGGGGCATGGCTAGTAACATAGGTTTTGACACAATCTGTCAATGTGAGAACATTTTATCTAAAAATAATATTACATTTTTGTTAGCCAGTTACACTGAGTAAGAAAAATCCATATACACCATGATACACGGATATTTGTCTCCTGCATTAGCTATGTTCTCAGGATATAAAAAAGTTGAGCCTTAACAGGACTCACTCTTTTAAGATTTAGAGTGTGATATATACATTTTATAGTTTTCTTTTGTTTTTGATGTACATCTATGCCTGAGCTGTTCCTTCTATTGATGGTGTGATCTCTTCACCAGGGAGATGAGTTGGTACGTTTTTCATGTCAATGCAGTAGGAAGATTAGGAAGATTGCTACTTCTGTGCTACAGTACTTCTACAGATTTCCATGGAGGAGGTTTAGAGACTCCACATAACCTGAGTGGGCAGATAAGAACTACACAGACTCCCAAGGCGCTAAAGTTAGGCTTTTGACTATCTTGCAGCTTTTCCTTCTGTGTTATTGCTGGCAGTAGCTGAAGCACCAAAGGACATTTCTGTTTTGTAAGGACACAGTGCAGGTGCCCTGCCCTGCCTTAGCCTTTTTTCCCGTATGGGAAAATTGCCTCAATGAACTTTGATTTTCCTCTCTATTCAAAATTGTGATGCTGCTTTCCAGAAATGAAAGTACCCTCCATAGTAATGTGGAGAGAGAAATAACTTCACGATTGTCTTTATCAAACTCTCTGAAGAGTAAAGGAAAAGGGTAAGATCTGTTTAGTAGCATGACTCTGAAAGAATTAACTGTGATATGCATGAATTTATGAAACTACTATATTTATAAAAAGAGTCATATGAACACACGGGAATTAAACCAGAGGACACAGCAGAAAATTACGTATTACTTTAGGTAGAGACAATAAGACATTTTTCTTCCATCCAGCACCCAAACCATTTTTCTTTGAAATTTGATTCATCTTGTTACAACACACCGCTTAGGATAAAACAGGATTCTTACCTTCTTTATTATCAGTTTTATAATGAAGCATTGAGTAGAGCCACTGCAGTAGATTCAGTTTTGATTGCAGACAATGCCGAGTGTTTCTTCCTCGCTAAGAACCCAGCGAGAATTTAAAAGGCTTTTGTCTGTCAAAAGTCCCAATTAGTATTTTCTGTTATGCTCTGCATGTCTCCTGGGTTTTCATAGTGTGGCTCAGTGAGGATCAGGCACCTGGAAAAAATAAACGATATGAAAATAAAATGCGCAGTTATCTGTCAATTAAATGTAATTCTTTACAAATTGATAGCCATCTTGTATATGATTTTGTCTACTACTCCTAGTAATAGAGTGCCAGGAAAGATCTTTCCATAAACTGAGAACCATGTCTTCTTTAATTGAAACAGTTACTTTTTCTATCATTAGCTGATTTTTAAATGAAGTTCATCCAGTATAGATTCCATTTATCAAACAATATATTTATTTTTTATTTATGACAAAATTTATCTTATTCTTCTTTTAGGACCTGTTTTAAGCAAGTCTTTTTAGGGCTTTTTGTAAATCAGTAAAAGTTGTTATGTTGATCAGTTTCTTCGGAGCTTAAGATAATTCCAGATCTTCCATCTTTAATTATGAAATACAAAAATACCTAAATCTGTACCACATTTTCCTAGGGAAAGGACAAAAATCTTCCAAGATTATGCAAAATCTGAAATGTCATTCTTAGAGTCTAGCCTTTGTAACTCAGAATTTAAGTAATAGGGAAAGGATCATTAGCATGCAGAAACAAATTATGTTTGTAGTAATATCTATTGTTTATCTGTGACTACAGTAAAAATAACACGCAAAATTATTTTCAAAGATATCAAATTTCCCCCAAGGCAAAAAGCCAAAACAGAAAACAGGAAAAAAAGTCATTTTGAACAGGTTGTCCAGAGGAGCTGTGGATGCCCCATCCCTGGAGGTGTTCAAGGCCAGGCTAGATGAGGCTTTGAGCAACCTGGGCTAGTGGGAGGTGTCCCTGCCCGTGGCACGGGAGGTGGAACTCTATGATCTCTAAGCTCCCTTCAACCCAGACCATTCTATGATGCCATGGTTTTAGCTAATCTTGTTTCAGGTTATCTTTAGGGTTGATCCTTTTAATTCTACTTATGGATGTTACTGAGGGAGTTCAGAAGTAGTAAAAAAAAAAAAAAAAAAAAAAAAAAAAAAAAAAAAACCCACCACACAAANCCACCACACAACAAAATAAAAACCACCACACCACTCTCTTTGCTTAAAATTAACCAGAATTCTACTGCAAAATGAAAATTTTGCATTGGTAAGAGATTGCAAGTGAACTGAATGCTGGCTGATGCTGCTTTGTTTAGGTTTCTATCCTGATTTTAAATACAAACTGACTAAGGAGTGGCTAGCATGTATAGACTGACGTGATAATTACCAAAAATAATTAGATAGCTTGCTGCTCAGGTGGCAATGAGTCATAGCATCTCAGTATTTTCAGGTAGTAAAAATGAAGCTCTGTGAGAGATTGAGGTGTCAGAAGAACAGATGCTGAAGCAAATGGATAAATGAAAGAGTAACAAGTCTCTAAGACCAGATGGTATGTATCTAAGATTCAGAAAGTGTTTAAGAATGAAGCAGCTGAACTGTTGACAGAAATAGACACTCTCATTAAAATTAGTTACTATGCTAGAAAAGTAGAGCAAATGTACCTAAGTTAAAAACAGGTTGCAGCGGGAGCCCTGTAGTTAATGATCTATCAGTATTCCCTGGAACTAGTAAAATTAGTTGAGAAAAGTTATACCACTTCAATGAACATGATAGGACAGAAACAAACAAGCAGGATTTCTGTTAAAAAAAAAAAGTTCCTCCCTGATTGAGATGTCTGGATTCATGGATTTAAGTGTTAATCTGGTTTGGGGCCAGGATCAGCCTCAGGACCTGTTTGGCACCAAAGATGCGGCTGGTAACACAGGAATTACATTTCTGGCTGTGCAGGAACCACAGAACCCCAAATCTTTTCCAGCTTGCTGGATCCAAACAGGTGGCCCAGTAAAGTGCAAATGCATCTGGGGACATTTGTTTGGTCATCTTTTTTTCTTGGTGAACCAGAGCACTGAGGTGCAGTGTGACAACGCCGATGCCGTATGACCACCTGTAGCCAAAAGTTGGTGCGCCCAATTGTCCTATTGCTGATAGTGAGTGAATGACCAGTAGCTGATGTCTGGTCAATGCTGGCCACAGCAGGGACAGGAGGTGGGCAAGTATACAGGGTGGTATTCTCCTAATTTCCAGTAGTCTGATGTTTAGGAACTTCCTAAAACAGAGGTTTTATGCATATCTCAGTATTAATAACCATGCATGAATTTTTGTTTCTTCCTTTTTTCTACTTGAATAAATTAGATGAATCTGTTTATAGTTCCAGCCTCTTAGCAGTTTTGCAGTTTAATTACCTGTGGTGTAAAAATACACTTTTTAAGTTTGTATGTACAAATATACTCTTTAAGTTTGTTACTTGATATTTTGGTATTCTAGTTGTGTTAGTAGAAGCAGTAAATATTACCTTTCTTTTCATTACCTTAGTCCTATTCGTGGTTTTATACTTCTAGATCATTTTTACCATGTCATCTTTTCTGTACAATGAAAAGTCCTTGCCTGTTTCACTCCTTGAGTAGTTGTTCCTTACCTTTGCTCAGCCATATCTGTGTCTTTTCTAGTTCTGCAGCGTCATTTATGGCATGAGATGCCTAGAGTTGTATGCAGTATTAAAAATGTGAGTGCACAATAATAATTTTATGGTGGCAAAATAGTTTTGTATTTCCTGTTCGTTTCCCAGCAAAGCTGTTGATCTTTGAATTGTCATAGACCCTTTGGTCTGGTCTGTCCTTACCAGGTCTCCTGGTTGTGCATCTTCAGGCAGCTTAGATGACCTTCTGCTGAGGATAGCTCCAGGCTACCAGCACACATCTTGTGTGGCCGCAGAGCAGAACCAGCACCCTGCAGCTCATGCTACATCCTGGAAAGGTGTCATGTCTTCCCAGAGACTCTAGGGAACATGGGTGATTCAGACTGCCCATTCCACTGGTGGCATAACTCACAGAAGGAACATCTCTGAGGATCAGAGAGGAATCCTGTGCTGGATTGTTGCTTGGAAAGGTTACGTGCAAGAGCACCAGTACAGCCAGAAGCATCTTGTTCAAATGATGCTAAGTAAAAAGCCACCTGCAGATACACCCAGCATGGCTACAACACCCATACCCGTTTGTCAGCTTTTGGAGATGTGTGTCTCTGTGCCTAGAGATCCTGCTCTGACACTGAACAACACCTGCAGAACAGTCTGTGATTCTCAAGTGGTCTAAATTTCCATAGCAGCTGGGCACAAGAGGGCCTGGTAAGGGTAAAGGGCAATTGCTTACTTTGATGGCCAGCACCTCCATCTCTCAGCTCTGGCCCACAATGCCATTGTGTAGCAGAGAAGCAAGATGCAGAACACATTCACGCAGCATGTGCAGATCCATCTCCTGTCTGTGCCAGGCAATTGCTAATCCAGTCTGTGAGTATATCAGATGTGGTTCACATCGGGGTTGTCCCAGCTGTATCCCGGCAGCACGTAAAACACCGCTTTCGCAGGGACACGCTCTTAGCCAGGATCATATGTTTGTCATTCCTGAGAAGAGGAAAATACTGTGGGAATCCATTGAGCCACACTGGACTTTCTCTGCTATTAGAGGAGCGCTGTTACTTGTATTATTTTTAAGAGACAATAGCCAGCTAAGTTTCTCCTGGCATTACCTATCAAAAATTAATTCTTTACCACTGGCCTCTGTCAGCATGTATCTACCTCCTGATCAGATGCCAAATTTCAGAATTTCCTGGCTGGGCTAAGAACACAGTCATTTCTAATGACAGATTTGGGTGGTTTGACAGAAAACACTTTACACTTGGGAGCACTTGAGGGCAGCTGCTGCAAAGAAAGGAGCGGAGGGAGTATTTGGCAGGGGCCTGAACATGAGGACAATGTTCTTTTGTCCTCAGTAATGTGTATTTGGAGTATTTTGCATGTCTAGGTAGATAAACTGTTGTATGGGACTAGGTATCTTAAGACAAGGTATCCAAGGGGAAGCATCTTACCTTTTCCTTATATAGATTCAAGAAGGACCCATCAGGTGCATTCCAGCCAGCTTATCAATGTCCTGGGAACTAATGGGCTCTGGTAATTTTGGGCCAGTCTTCTGTGCATTCTTTGGGGAAGGGGCACATGGGGTCTGCGTTAGAGTAGAAAAACAAACGGTATCAGAAGGGAAGCAAAGAGTGTGGGCTAAGGATGGCTTGGGAGCTGGATGTTGGCCTAAATGTATTACATATTGGGTCTTTATGTCGGTTCCTAGGTTCTCAAGTAATATAACTTCAGAGTACACTTTTAATCAAAACCAGCTGTGGTGAGTCAGTGTAGGAAGCTAAAGTCTGTACAAGAAAATAAAGTAATTTCTGAAATCTAGTCCGTGTAGATGTATACACTTAATTTTTAAAGACATTTATACCATTATAACACAAGGAAACCCATAAAATGGCATCATTCCTTCTGCTGAGTTTGGTGTCTCACTGTTTCCTGAGAAGCAGCGAAACAGACTCCAAAGGTTCCGAGTGTAATACAGCCACCATCCCTCTAATAGCAGAACTGCTTGAACTTATCTGATTAGCCTGTTCCAGTACATCCCGTTTCAATATCTATTAATTTTGAATTCCTTATCTGTTAAGTTGCATGTATAATGTAATACTCCCTGAAATAACAACAGTATACTAGGTGTCAATCAACAGATACAGGAAAAGTGAATGATATGTTCAAACCAAGTCTTATTTTTTAAGAAAAAAAAATCTAGAATTAAAAAGATTGTAAAATATATAAAAATAAACTGTCCAAACAGAAGCTATCCATCTAAATATTCAGCTACGACATTATAAATAATTTTTTTAACATCAGTCTTAGATTATGGCTTTTTTGTGTACCTTGACTTTTTCTGTGGTTTGAAGATGCTGTGAACTCAAGGCAAAATTAGCTGGACAGTTCTTGTTCACAGAAGCTGCAAACCCAGATATGCTGTTGGGTACCTTGTAAAACTGTTTGCAGTCTAGCCAGCATTCCTCTGGCCCTGACCATAAACAAGGTTGATAAACTACCAAATATTTATGAGACGAAAGAACAGTTCTGTATAAAACAAATTAGAGATTGAAAATAGGAATGAGTCACAGAAAAGCTCCATGAAATGGATGAAATATTAAAGCATTCACTAATGTTATTTTCTGACTATTTTTCTCTGTAAAAATGCCTGCACAAGAGATAGCAAAAGTTTGCAACAGATACTAGTAACACTGTGCCACCAAATCACACAGGCTACTATAGTATAGTACACTCATTTTTTATAAGTGTTTATGTAGAAGTAGTTATCGGGAGAAAACAAAATGCAAGAGTAGGTGGAATGGGCCAGACAGGTCTGACAGCCTTTGCCAGGCTCCACTTCCTGACTTACCAGATTGTATCGTGAGGATATACAGGACTGAGGTCTGTGAGATTCAGGGCTTACTGTCCGGATAAGAGAACTAATTATTCCGAAAGCAATCTAGTAAGCCAGGTGTAAGTATGAGTGACTCCCTGTGCTTGGGGTCATCAACAGAATAGTTGATACTTCTGTTAAACTTTTGACTTGATGCCTCACAAGCTCATGACCTGATACCAGACTGCTGAGCAACTCTGCCATGGGGAACATTGCTAGCAATATTTTTACCTTTACCATTCTGATCTTGCCCCTTTAGAGCTTCCCAAGCAACATGAGCTTTCATGTGACCTTGCATATTGACAAAATCTACTTACATTTCCCTGCCATTGAGCCCAAAAGATTCCTTATATTGTTTTTATCCAAACATCTTCTATAGAAGGAAAGGAAGAGACAGAAAGGTAAGCAGGAGACGATCACAAGAAAACAGCAGGGGTTTTGTATATGGAAGACAAGACAAGCATCTGCAGCTTCTTCCCTAAATGACAGGTTCAGAGCAACTGTGAAACTGCAGGGGTTGGGAAGGCTTGTGTGATTATATGGTGGGAGCCCACTGGAACACTATGGCCCTTTCTCTCTCAATAGCCCTGTCAGTGTCATCTCAGACTGTGAGGTTTTGTTCTTTTCAGAACAGCAAAAGGAGAAAAAAAAAACCAAAAAACCTCTGAATCTGTTTAAGATGTATTTGCATATTTCTGAGACTCTCAGGTTTCAGAAATTAATGTGTCTTACAAGGTATTGACCCTGTTCAGAAAGGAGAAAGCCTTGGCTTTGACAGAAAGAGTCAAAGTGGGCAAGTAAAGCCTTTCCTGAAGGGTGTTTTTTTTTCTCTGTGCCTGTGGCCTTCTGACACAGAGGTCTGCTTTTTCTGCAGTATTACTACTTGCAGTGTCTTCTTTTGCACAGAAGGAGTAAGTCTCAAGCTGCAATAACTTTAGACTTGTAGGCTTGTTCGAAAATCAAGGATTACTGTAATTTTTTTCAGAAACACACTTCATGCGTATGGTTTCTGATTTAATGTCTATTATTATTTTTAAAGTACTTATAGCATCCAATCGTATCTAGTGAAATGGCAGTTTGGCACATATTGCAACACAGACGTTTTAAAATAAAACATTTTAAAAGTAACAGTGCCACGTGTCCACTGTTTCCTGAAGCGTGTGTCTGAAGTTGAAGTTAAATGTCCACATATGCCAGTGGGATGTGCACGTGCTAGGTACCATGAGAAATTGAGTTGTTGGTCCTAGGGAATGAAACATGGATAGTCAAATTTGAAATTTTTGCCTGAAATGCATCATTCTGCATATCGTATTTAACTGTGTAGTATTAAAATAGTGGGCTTTCCCCAAAAAACAAGTCACTGAGCAGAAAGGAGAGATAGGAGAAAAGACTGGGGACACCTTTCTAACTCTTGCTGCAGGTTCTGATGTGGCACAGAATGGAAGAAATTACAAGTATTTGAGATAAAGTCATCATCTCTTTGCACAATAAAATGAAATAGTAAGTGGGAACTTGTGATTTATTGGGCATCTGCAAGGTAGAAGAAGCTGTAAGAGAGAAGTCAAGTCTGGGTGTCCTCTGTGATAAAAATAGCCTCTCTCCACAGTCTGCAAAAACTGGTGTGAAGGTGAATTTCTTACCTATGCATTTTCTTCATCCCCAGATTGTGAGAACCCCTGTTTTTTATATATATAGTAGATTTAGTCCTCTTACTATAAATGGTTGCTACAGTTTCAAAGCTAAGCGAGTGAGTATAGAGGGAGATGAGATGCCTGTAGGATACAAGAGAATTGGTGCTATATTAGCGGAAAACTGAAGAGAGGAATATGGGCAGAAGGTGGGTGAGGAAAGCATAAGAGGGGGTGGAGCACACTGTTAAATTGTAGTACTGAGGCTGGTCATTGGGTACCCTGCACCTGTGTCTTTTGACAACTTCCTGGGATATTTCCTGAATAATTTCACAGAATCACAGAATGTTAGGGATTGGAAGGGACCTCGAAAGATCATCTAGTCCAATCCCCCTGCCGGAGCAGGAACACCTAGATCAGATCACACAGGAACGCATCCAGGCGGGCTTTGAATGTCTCCAGAGAAGGAGACTCCACCACCTCTCTGGGCAGCCTGTTCCAGTGCTCTGTCACCCTCACTGTAAAGAAGTTTTTTCTCATATTCAAGTGGAACCTCCTATGTTCCAGCTTGAACCCATTGCCCCTTGTCCTATCACTGGATGTCACAGAGAAGAGCCTGGCTCCATCCTCCTGACACTCACCCTTCACATATTTATAAACATTAATTAGGTCACCCCTCAGTCTCCTCTTTTCCAAGCTAAAGAGACCCAGCTCCCTCAGCCTTTCCTCATAAGGGAGATGCTCCATTCCATTTGTTTAAGCAATGAGACTTCACAGTGCGTGTTCAGCTCTACTGTTGGTTAAGTGTCGTTCAGTAAATGTGCTGCAATAAGCCTGCTAGACAGGAACATAAGTCAGTACAAGGGAAAGTGATAAATATTTTTTTTTCTCTCAGTATCTTGTTCCAGGTGTCAGTTCAGTAAAGTGAGGAGAGCTGGTAGGGAGGCAGGTTTCAGATCTCAAGGAAAACAACCAAATGCAGCTGCCCTAAAGGCTTTTACAGAGTTGCCTGCATGCTGCTGGCTCTCTGCATTTCGGAGTAACGGGATTCCTGGCTATAGCGTTGCTAAAAACATGTTCATTACTGAATATATGAATTTTATACCTAAATACTGAGCACTTCAAAAATGAAGCATCTTACCTTTATCTGTAGGGTATACTGGGCTACAAAAGCATATGCCAATAAAAAATGGAGCTGGGACAAAAGCCACAGCCTTGGCTGAGAAGCAGAGCAGCTCCAGGAGGAGTGAGACCCCACCCTCTTCGTGGGATGCCTGCTGTGTCTCCACTGGGCCGCCAGTGCCTCCAAGACAAATAAAGGGAAGTTCTTGCCATGCCTCCTTTAGTTTGCACCATCCCATATGTGGGCAAGTGAAGAGAAGGCAAAGCACAGCAGCTGCCAACTTGCCTATGAAGGGAGCTTCCTACATTGGTGTGAAGCTCTAAGGCAGCACTGTCTGCCTTTCAGGCTCAGAAGATACCGGTGAGGCATTGCAAAGAAACTGTACCTACAATTCTCTAGGGCTTTGAGTCAAGGCTTTTTGATTAGTCACTGGGGAACAAGAGACAGCTAGAAGCTATTTAACATTATTTGTTTTGAGTAACACTTTCTGCTTACTGACATAGTTGGCATGGAAACTGCATCACCACTAATTTTTTTAAAAAGATAGTCCATTCAGAGTGAGGTTAGTCATCAGCGGGCAAACCAAAGAGACTCAGGCTGCAGCAGCTAACACTTACACCTTGCTCATGCATAGACAGAATATTCAAAATGGTAACAATTTTTATGGGAAAAAATGTGCATCTATTGAGAATTATATTCTGATGTTTGGGTGGTGTTTGTTTGGTTGGTTGGGTTTTTTGTAAAGAGGAAAAAGTTATTTAATTATCTGAAATCCACAACAGAACTTTCTTTTTTCTAGAAGATGCCTTATGTTTTTATGGATCAGTTGAGTTTAAAGGGTTAATACAGTTCATATAAACAGTGGTGCCTGTAGCATTCTGGTGGAAAAGGGCATAATACTTAAAAGGCTATAAGCTTAGCACTAGGGATCTGTAAATGCATAGCCAAGATGGAAGCCTACACAGCATGCAGGAAATTGGCATCTTCCCTTTATTGATGAAAGAATTCAAGATGTGTTTATTTCTATCATATTTTTTTCCCACCGAAAAGGATAGAAGCAAAGAAACGGCTGCTGGTTTTCTGCACCAACTAGGCTGAGAAAATATTGATGGCTAAATTGTTGTTCAGTGGCATTTCATAAGTGCCTGCTGGCATCCAGTTCTCAGATGCAGAATGATAAATGTATATTGAAATTTGACAAGTTTAATTTCATCTGTAGCCTTTGACTCATGGTTGGTTGTATACTCAGAATACAGAGGGTACATGCCTTCATTGATACAGAATCTTGTTTACTTTACAGTAATTGCTTACATTCAAGGCTATAATGGTGTTACTAAATTGATGAGGACACTGATTTCTCTTTTCTTGTTGTTTACCAAGCAGATAATCTAAGTGATGCCCTGAAAAAGCTGAAGATAACAACCACCGACAGCACAGCAGATAGCTTGGAGGGATGCTTGGACTGTCTGCTTCAAGCTCTGGCACAAAACAGTAAGTTGTATGGACCTTTCAAATTTTAAATCATATAATGAGATCAGTGAATTAAAATGGAAGTAGTAAAATGTGGAGGAAAAACTGAAGCAGTAGGCTGCTGGACTGGCTGTTCTGGGTTTTGGGTTATTTAACCCATCTATCTGTAACATTCAGGTAGCAACGAAGACAGTGGCAGGAACATACCTGGATATTTGAATAGCTGTAGTCCAATCTTTTTTCCAGTATGATGAAGTAGCACAATTACTTTTGCAATTGGTGGCTTAAGAAACAAAGAACAGGGATGGACACATAAGCCTCATAGAATGGGGAGAGGGATATAGGAGCTGCTTGCTAATTCTAGTTAAAACAGTATAGTTTCCTATTTGTAATATAATTTTCCTCATACTTCTGATCACATATTTTTTTTATTTCCAGTAGTTTCAATTAGCAGAAATAGGCTGGATAGCCAAAGATGGTCCAAATTTGACATGTGGTATGATAACAAAAATAACTTAAGAATGGAACAAGATGTCTTCTTCACCAAATGCTGTAGAATGTGTGTCCCCACTCACAGTAGGCAGAAAGGTATGGTAAATGAAGATTGCAGCTTGTAAGACTTTTTGAGTTTAACTTCCTTAGAGCTTCAGATGGTGTCAGAAGAAAAATCTGCGTACAATTTCAGGTTGAAAAACTTGTCTGGATAGATACAAGCCATGATTAGAAATTCTTTATTTAAAAAAAATGTTAGTCCTTTGTAATATAAATGCACTGAGAAGTACACAGCAGACTTGTTTCTTTCCCATTATGGTATTCTGTAATTCATGGCCTTTTGTCTTCATTGGTGTAAAATACTTCATGAGGTTTTTCACAATAGAATATAAGCACCATCCATATCAAATCAAATATGGATTATAAAACCCACTGTCATTAAACGCAACAACTGTTTAATTCTGGTTATTTGCAAGGAGATGTGAGCCAGGAAATAATAAGAGAGTTGTTTTTTAGATCAACCCATTTTCTGAAGATGCTGAATCATTTTTCATATAGATTTATTTATAAGGTATATCCAATACTTTAATCCAACATGTAATTGGATTTGGTATTTCCAGTACTTTTAAGTCTAATACTTCAACGATAAGTACTATATGAAAAGTGACAAAGTACTTAGTGTAAATAACAGAGGTTACTATTTTGCCTGTGGAGGTCACATAGCTGTGTCACAGAACAAGTTTAGTTTGGCAGAGTCAAAATAATTTTAGCAAATGTATAGCAAACTTACCAACGCTTCCTTGCAACCAGATGATTATCTTTGATCTCAGTCTTCCAAAATCTTTCCTCTTCTGGTCTCATAGCTACCAGATCAGATAAGCAGATTATTAGGATTTTGACCTCTCTGTTTTGTGTAGTTACACAAAATTTAGCTATAACACCTTCACCATTTACCAGGTTCTTTGCATGTAAGTCAGTAACATGAATATAACCCTGGTGAGCTGCCATATGATATGCATGTCCATGTATTTTCAGTTGCCCAAGACTGAGGGCAACTAAAATAACACACTGAAAATTAGTTGCGTTAAACGGGACGGTTTTTCAACAGTTTATCAGTTCCCTTTCAAGTGAATTTGACATTTTCCTGGGTTCAGCTGGGATAGGGTTAATTTTTCACAGAAGCTGGGAGGTGGGCATAGCCAAAGGGATATTAGATACCATGCTGATGTCATTCCCTGGGATATAAGGGGAAGCTAGCTGGGAGAGGGGTGAGGGGGGTCTTTGTGAAGCTCATGGTGGTGAGAAGGTTTTCCATTGTATCAGTGTTTTCGTTGTGTACTATATCTTGTCTTATTATTATATTCTCCTTTTTCTCCTGTTGTATTATTAAAATCCGTTGTTACCTCGACTCATGAGGTTTTTGGTGGGTTTTTTTTCCTCCCCCTTTTTTTCTTTTTTTTTTTTTAAATCTTTTCCCCCATCTTACTGGGAGGGGGAAAGGCAGGCAGGGGATGGGAGTGAGCGACCACGTGGTGGTGGCTCTGACCCAAGACAGCCTTTTTGGCACCCAGCGTGGGGCTGAGACATTTGGAATAAGATAAATGTGATAATTGGGAGCAGTAACGGGCAAGACATGGATATCATAGTGAAATGATCTTGGGATGGGGGAAGTCATTGTGCTGGAGAGACGAGGGGTGGATTGTATGTTCATTTTTTGATTACTGGTGTAGTGGTGATATTTTAATTTTTTGGTTTGGTGAGTTTGTTTGTTATTGTTTGTTTTAATTCTTGAATATGTGATTTGCAGAGGGAGGGGTGGAATGTTGTGGTTTTGTGTGGTGGGTTTGTCTGGTAGCAGGGAGGGGCCACAGTAATGGCTCCTGTAAGTAGCTGCTAAAGGTTTCGCGGGACTCCAGCTCTGCTGGCAGCAAAGGAGTGTCAGCCCCTGTAAGTGACTGCTAAGGGTTCACCCCCACCCCCCAGATCCGGAATAACATATTGAAGAGGGGGCACAGAACAATGAGTTGGCAGGGCCCAGCTTGGGCGGATCAGCCCAGCTGCCCAACCACCTGCTCAGCTTCTGTGAACTGACCTGCCGTAGCCCAAGCCTCTGCCATGGCTCACCCGAGAGTCAGTTTCCTCAGATTTTGAGAGGCAGGACCACACAACACTCTGGTCAGAGAAGGGAAGCAAGAAGGAGAGAAGCGCCTCCAGGATTTCCCCTACAATGTGGTGAAGATTCACAGTGACGCATGGTTTGTCCCTTGGTGCAGCCCAGGAGAAGATGCAGCCGTGGAGGATCCCACGTAGGAATTACGGAGAAGCCCATGCTGGAGCCGGGCAGTTGTCAGGGGACTGTGGCCCCGTGTGGAAAAGGACTCACGCTGGAGCAGTTTTTGAGAAGGACTCTCCCGTGAGAAGGGACCCCACGCTGGAGCAGTTTTTGAGAAGGACTCTCCTGTGAGAAGGGACCCCACGCTGGAGCCAGGACAGACTGTGAGGAGCCCTCCCCTGAGGAGGAAGGAGCGGGGACTGACTGCATCCCCCGTTCCTTGTCCCCTGCGCCGCCCGGGGGGAGAAGGTACAGAACAAAGCCTGTGGGCTTTGGGAAGAAGGTAGGGGTGGGGGAGAAGTGCCTTTCTAAGATGTGGTTTCTCTCTCTCAGTATCTTGCTTCTTATTGTATAGTCAATAAATTTAATTGGTTTTTTTTTTGTTCTTCCCAAGTCGTGTCGGTTTCTTGCCCGTGGCCCTAAGTGGTGAGTGAAACCCTCCCTGTCCCTGCCTCAGCCCACCAGGTGTTTAGTAAAAACTGTCCCTGTGGCCTTTCTAAACAATGACAGACATTTCAATACCTAAGTTTTGTTGAGTCTCTTTGGACAACAGGCTTTAGTTCTGAAGACAGTCTGATGACTTTGAAAAATGAAAGTCTTAATGGAAGTCAGATTTCTGGTTTTGGAATTTGTGAGAACAGCAGTAAATTTTATGTAGTGGACTGATTCGACAAATACAAACAGCTTTCTAAACACTGCAGTCTCTGAGTTATTATTGGGCTACCAATATGATTGTCCTTCCTTTGACTAGTTAACATCTTAATATGTATTTTATTTATAATTTGATTGATTTTTTTTTTAGTTACAGTGTGTATTATCATGTATCATAGATAAAAGATACACACTGTACCTCTGTGTTTGTGTATAAATTATTACACAATAATAATGAGAAGTCAGATTGTTTACATAAAACTACATCTTAATTGTAACAGAGAAATACTTTAAATAAGATTTCTCAAATAATTATTCTGCTCTCCTTTAGTATATTTCCCTGTGTACGAATTATATTAATGTAGTATACATTCTGATTATAGTTCAGTAAATCACTGTATTAGATTAACATTACAAAAATAAGCCAGGTAAGGATTAGATCTTATTTTAAGAGAGTTTTATAAGACTATGATTTCATTGGGAGTTCATGGTGGTATCGTAAGTCACAGAACTTAGTTTTATTCATTTCATTAAGATTTGGAGATGAAAATATTATTTTATCTTATATTAAATTTAGTATATTGCTAATATACTAATGCAACCCAACAAAGATGGCAATTAAACCCAATGTTATATTAACATTGAGATTTTTAACAGAGGAAAAAATCATTTCCACAACTGCAATTTGGGCATATTGCATGTACACATGAATGTTTCATAGACCATTACACTGCTTTTAGTTGCTAACTGCATGCTTGCAGCATAGGATTGTGTTTGCTGCAGAAACATAAGTTAAATTCCTTAGTCTCTAACGATAGTGTCAATTATAGTTCCATTTACTTTGCATACAACTTTTTAACTTTTCATTACGTTAAAACTTTGCTACTTTCTTACTGTATTGTCTACCATATAGAAAGAGAGGGCAAAGTTATGATGAATATTGTAGCTTTTAATTTCTTTTTATGTAATCTGCTGCTTTTTGTTCTGTTTTCCACACTCCTTCTGACAGCTGATCTTTTGATAATCCCAGACAGGCTGCAGTGCCCTGGAACGATATCTGCTGTCTGACTTTACAAGCTATTCTGCCATTTGCCACACCCATGAAATTAAGGTGTATGCTCACAGACGTGTTATACTACACAAGGGTGAATCAGCTAGTTTGCTGAATGTGTAACTGCTGGTAAATATCTGACAAGCCAAATTCAGATGGTTTTAGTTACTATTTGTCTAGGGAGATAGGTGGTTGTATAGCCCTTCTGCAAGTTTGAAAATCCTGCAGAGATGGTTTTGTTAGGAGATACTGTTTGGAAAGATGTGTATACCTGTTTATCCAGATATTTTAGTTCTTATCTGTCACCAGCAGTTCTGGCTGAGGCCAGTCATGTCTGGCATAGCTTGAGGCACTAGATAAAACTGAGGACTTTGGGGTGAAAGAGGCAACAATGACAGAGGAATGAGAGATAAGCACGCATTAGAAATGCTTTAGAATAATAAGAACATATCTCATTTTGAGTGGCCTTCCTTCAGCATTCCCAGTGAAGTCAACTGCCATAGCTGGGCATCTTGCACGCAGAAGGCCTGCAGTAATGAAGACAAGCAGTCACATTAGTCTAGATTCACAGCTAACCTAAGTCGGCACTTCTCCTTTCACCTCTGTGGATCTACCTCATTCACAGAAGCTGAAATTCTGTCAACCTTATTTCTAAAAGGAAAACATAAATGTTTGACCTGTCTCCACCCACCAGCTTTCATCATCTCTAGATTGCTAAACTTTCCATAATTTAGATTTTGAAAGGAAGGAAGTGGTGCATGATCCATAAGCAATGTTAGCAGCCAAGAAATAGAGTCAGCCATGCACTGAATGAAATACTGGCTTCTGCTGAATTAGGAGGTGAAATTCCTATGTCACATGTGTTCTCTTTTAAAAACTGTATATTAAAACAAATACCTCCACTGTCTGCTGTAGAATAGGATTCTTGCTGTATAGACATGGTTTGATGCATTACTGTCAAGAAAGAATTTTGCTGATCTGGAAGCAGACTGTTTACTGTAATAAGGAGTGTAGAATGATCATAAGATCAGAAAAGACAAAAAACAAGGAATTACTTTGTCAGATAATGATTCTGAGGTTCTTCAGCTTTTTTTTTTAAATTCAGCTTTAAAAAAAGCCTCTGAGATTAACTGTGCATTGCAGCCTGGAGAAAAATTCACAGGAGGAAACTGGGAGGAGGAGAGCCCTGGTAGGTGAATCTGGATGCATTTTACTGCCATTGTGTCACCTCCCTGTGCTCACCGCAGAAGGGTTGAGGGAGTTCCCTTCCCCTGAGCTCCAGGCTGGCTCTGACCAACACACAAATGTCACATACTTGGCTGCAGCCCACAGCCCTCTACTTTGAGGTCTTAGCCATAGTAAGGAAAGCTGTAGATTTGCTCTGATGTTTTTGCCTAGTTTGTCATATTTATCAACTATGGAATTCATGGGTATTTTGTGTTTTGGTTTGGTTTGGTTTTTTATGACAACTTACAGAAGAAGATTCTCTGAGATCTCATTCTTCCCCGATATACAAGTGATACTCAAAGTTATGCTAAAGATGCAACGGAGGCATATTTGCTTTCTGACCAACAGAAACTCTCAGTGCAAATACTGTAGAAAAATGACAGTATTAAACACCAGCTCCAGTGGCATCATTAGACTTGGTATATTAGTGAATCTTATTATTTTTACCTATCATCTGAAAAAGAAAACAACTTGTTTAGAACAGCTTTGTTCTAAAAGCACAATGTTATGTTGTACCATCATAATTGAAAGAACAGAGTCATTAGAGTTGAACTAGTTATATGTAGAAAAAGATGTTAGACAATCAATACAACTTCATCCATTTATGATTTTATTGGCTCAGATATTTTCAGTTTAAGCTTTAATCAACGTCGGGCTAAACTAACAGAGAAAAATATGATAGCTTAACATATGGTTTGCAGCTTGGAATCTTTTCTTAAAAAAAACCAGCTTGTCAAAAGAATAAGTAAAGTGCGTATGCACTGGAGAAAAGTATTTTGAAAGACTGTACATACACATTTCTGGAAAGAAGTAGTAAGTGCTTTATTTTTTATCTCATACCCAAAGAAAAATATGGGTATGTTATTTTGGATTTTGGAAACAATAGGTTAATTGTATTGTATAGGGAAATGCAAAAGAAAACAGCAATGGCCATAATTTTATATCAACATACACAAAATTATACCTAATAAGAGCTGTCTCATAACTATTGTGCTTATCAAAAAAGTGCAGTTATCCTAAGATCTTCAAATGGAAGTCCATGAGAAAGGACTGCCTGAGAGAGAGAAAACCAGAAGGAAAAAGAGGTTTTATTTTAAACCACAGGCCTTCTGGGACATAATTATTGCACACAAAAAAACGTTATCGCTAGTCCAGACATGCTGCGTTTCAGATACAAGAGGTTATAGCTGACATAAATAACCCCGTTTTGACAGATGAGAGATCTGAAAATCTGCAAAGAATGTTATTTTTGGCTCTGATATACTCAGTGTAAGAGGCTGAAAATGCCCACTAATCCCAGCCTTCAGCACCTGGCTCTGAAAAATGTCTGACATGGAATTTACATGCAAAGGCTGCACATCATTTGAAACATTATTTTACATATACTTTTTGGGAGGTTAAGAGTGTGGGTTTGCAAGTTGGTGTGTAAAACTGATTAAGCAAGATCACACCAATAAAGATACACTTAAGTGAGAGGGCAGGGCCCCAATTTTGAACGGGATTTAGAAATTTTGGAAAGCTCTTACAGTTTGAAGAAGAATGTTTAAAGTAATGCACTTTACCTGTGATTGTCTAAGATGCCTTATTTTCTGTTTGTTGAGCTATGCTGGTATCTGGGAGCTCAAGGAACCATCCAATAACACATTAAAATTTTAAATTCATGTTTGCAAGTGGAAATTTCAGCATTATTCTAAGGCTTCT
The DNA here is from genome assembly GCA_013400615.1 of Syrrhaptes paradoxus. Taxonomy (NCBI): domain Eukaryota; kingdom Metazoa; phylum Chordata; class Aves; order Pterocliformes; family Pteroclidae; genus Syrrhaptes; species Syrrhaptes paradoxus. The sequence goes on along the minus strand of VZTO01002778.1, from coordinate 2,302 downwards.
TTGGCATGTCATTTTTCTCCCCATAATGCATGCAGTTTCTTTATGCTATTTTGGTTTGCCCCAAAACATATTTTGGCTGTCTACTGTATCCGTATTTTGTTTCATTTTGTTTTGAATGTACTCACTGCTTTGTATCAGAGAAAATAATATGTTACAAACTTCCTGAGCAACTGCTTGCAAGCCTTTGCCATCACTTCCTGCTGCTTCTGCTTTATGGTGTTGAAATCATAAGCTCAGACCTCCTACCTAAAGCTTCTGTTCAGGTTTTCTCTTGAAAGTCACCAGTGGGTTTTCTGAAACACGTTGGTTCCTGTTTGATGCCATCACAGAGGAGGATGTGTTAGCATCTGGCGTGGTTGAGAAAATGTTGGATTTCTGCAGAGACTGCAGGTTTCTCACATTTCTTCATTGGTGATGAAACTTCCCATCCAATGCCTGAATCTTTTGTAGGCACTCGCTTTCAAAGGCATCTAGTTTCCTGTCTTTAATGTTTTGGTGGATTTCCAGTTCTCACAACCATATGTTAGCACAGAGGTTATATTTGAGTTGGAAATTCTTCATTTTATTCAGTTCCTTATAGCTGTGGCTCCTATATGTTGTTGAATATAGTTAGTACTCATGCTTTTCCTATACTTCATGTTCCTTCTTCTGATCTTCACTGGCCATAGAAGATGGAACAATTCCTCCACAGGAGCAGGAAAATTTAGAGATAATGTTTTCTAATTGTTAAATGCAGACCTCAACTAAAAAAAAAAAAAAAAAAAACCAACAAAAAAACCTGCTTCTCCAAGATTTTTAAATGTATTATTATCGCTATAAATGCCTTTGATTTATGAAAAAAATGAGCACTGTACCTGTTTTTTATCTGTTTCCTTTTTGAACATTTTTGGCAGTTCAGTGTACATACTCTTATTTATTCATTGCAGAGTCAGGTGAGTAGCTATCTACTTAACTTTTAACACAAGAGAGTGCCATCTGATTTCAGTGAGATCTCGTACCTCTTTAGTACACAGGATTAAGCAACAGTCACTTTTGTTTCCGTGATCCTCTCACACATTATTATGAAAGTAAAAGACTCAAACACAGAAAAAATAAAGTTGTAGAATCTTTTGTCCTAGCAGAGTTATTCTAAGGTATAAGCATTACCTGAAAAATCCCTTTCATTTTTTCCTATTGGCTAGACATTTTAAGTTTACTCCTTTTTCTTTCTGAAGCATGGAGGAAAGCTCCACATTTCACAGCTTGTTAAAGCAAGCATGTCCTTAAACATCACCAAACTAGCCTTTCTCTGTTTTGAAGAAACTGTTTGAGCAGAATAAGAGTAAAATGAGGTGACAATTATTTAATGGGGATTGTGACCAAGTAACAGTGCTTTCATGATGTGAATGCTTGCACAGCATTGTAGCTAAAAAAAAAAAATTAAAAAAAAATCACAGAATCATTGAATGGTTTGGGTTGGAAGGGACCGTTAAAGCTCATCTAGCTAGTTCCAACCCCCCTGCCATGGGCAGGGACACCTCCCACTAGTCCAGGTTGCTCAAAGCCTCATCCAGCCTGGCCTTGAACCCCTCCAGGGATGGGGCATCCACAGCTTCTCTGGGCACCCTAGCCAATGCCTCACCACCCGCACAGGAAAACTATAAAATTAAAGGAAAAAGCATGACATAAGCATTTAGCTTTTGCCATTGAGTTATGTTTTACGACATCTATATTAGTAGAAATTAATATAACATTTACCATAATTGGGAATATTTTGCATGACCAAAGATGATTTAGATTGGCTTGTATGCTTAAAATCAAGTCTTACAGTTACATAAATGGTGATAATGGATTACAGAGAAAAAAAAAATTAACAGGAACATTTTCAAATAGAGAGATAGTTTTAGTGAGAAAATTAAGATAGTACGGAAAACCCTGAGGAAGGCTTTATATTCTGCTAGGGAAGGCTTCAACCTGCTTTTGTACTAGCAAGGATGGAAACCATCTTAGTATAGATCCAGTTTCTACTTGCTAAAACATTCCTTTGGTACAATACCTTATGCCATGTGCCTTAGAAACTCAACAAAACAGACTTTTATTACTTTTGTAGCTTTTGGCAGTATAGCTGCATCAGCAGTAAGGGTTTGCTGGTAGGAAGGTGTCAAATCCAACACCACGTCTTAGACCAGTGCACTCATACAAGCAGGAATTTCTGGTCAGCCTCTGATGCAAATTATCTCTTGTAGCAGAACCAGAGGTTCAAATTGAATTGGGCCAGCTTAGTGTGGCGGGTTAGCCCCTGGCTAGGGGCCAAACCACACAC
>VZTO01002776.1:12233-53197 GCA_013400615.1 Syrrhaptes paradoxus | reverse complement strand
GAAAAAAAAAAGTCAGTCTCATTCTTGACTATCTGTGCTATAGGCTCAATAAATATAGGGTTTTAAAAGTAAATCTGAGGTGTTAATCAAAGCTCTGTACACATGCCCATCTGTCATGATCTCTGATAGTAAAACCCCTGCTGCTAACAGTGTACAGAGAGATGCAATTACTTGTTTTGTAACTAGAAACATTAGCAAACACTACTGGATGCAAAAAGCAAATAAAAGGACAAGCCAGACACCCACAAATTATTACTCTATGCAGATGACCTTCTGTTTACAATTAAAATCTAACTTTCAAAGCACTAAAATCATCCAACTTATCAGAATATGGAACAGCTTCATGTTATAAAATCTATCAGTCTAATAAAATATCTGTTTTCTGACATTAGCCCAAAATTTACCAGGCCTTTGGAATTAGAATCAGAAAGACAAATATAATTTATATTCTGATCAAACTGGCCTATATGACATAATCAAAGACAAGATGAAGTTGGCCATCTCAAGTCTCTGAGCTGAGGTAATACTGTGAAAACCACTAGGATTTGACAAATCCACTTTACTTTATTGTTATTTTTGCAGGAAGGAGAGGGAAAGAGGGCAGTTAAGCACAGACAGATGACAAAGCAATAACCTAGAGAAAATTATTCAGATGGCATAGTAAAAATCTGATATTAAATCCTCCTGAAAAATCTACAGAAATACATGACTACCACACCTGAAAATCTGTCAGCCAGTACCCAGCACCATCTAAAGCTATAAGAGACAGAACCGGGATGTGAAAGTTATTAAACATCCCTGGTTTTGAGGTATGCAAGAACGAGCTATAAGGTTCTAGTAAGGAAGAGGCAGATGTTTTATAAATCATACTGTGATAGTGGAAAAAGGAAAAGGAGATTGCAGGATACAGAGCTGGCACGTTCCTATGGTGGCTGTAAAAGACTACGTTCAGTAATGTCTCCCCTGACAAAGGACAGTCCTATGATCTGCTTATCAGCTCTCCTACTTCACCAAGATTGCATGGAAGACGAGAGATGCCTGCATGGACCAAGCCAGACTCAAGGTCAGCAATTGAACCAGTGGGATATACAGTACAAGTGAGATGGATGTCTTACTGTGTATGAGAGAAGAAAAATAAATATATACACATATAAGGGAAGATGGATTTTGGACAGTTAAGACATTTCCTGAATTTCTTGTCACATATTCCATTAAACAAATAGATTTTCCAGAATCTTTTTACTAAGTCAAACAAGATCTGAAGTCTAAACAGTTTTAATCTGGACTTTGTTTCTTCTTCTTTGAACTTAAGTAGTTTTAGTTCTTTACCTTAATTAAAACACCAGGCTTTGGTTGGTTTGGTTTTTAACTTCCTGATACAGTCTCTCATTCAGACTATAGATGCAAAACTTTTGCTTTATATATGTTTGAAATGACAGTGGCACAAGAAGTGTAAGTAACAAAGAAATTCAAATCAATAACTTGTTTGAGAAAATAACCATACCTATACAGCAGTAAATATTTAAAGCTGTAGAACATACTCCCTAGACTTAAAGCATAAAATAATATTTTTCACAATATATGGAGGTAATTTTTTTTCTTGCTTCAATTTATAGCAGCTACATTGACTTCAATAAATCGCTCTGGTTTGCATCAAAGTAACTGAGAGCAAAATTTGACCCAGGGATTTCAACATTTCTTTTAAATCTAAATTTATAATAAAGTGGAAAAACTTCTTAATGATGAATTGTTTTGTTGCTAGGCAGTCTGGCCCTGATGGGCTGGTAAAGTTTGATTTACTCTGCTGATCCATGACCTTTTTCTCTGACAACTCATTTTTTATGATTATTTATTTATATTATAGAAGCACGTAGAGTCTTCTGAGGTGACCAGGGCTTTATTGTGTTATTAGGCACTGTCCAAACATGCATAAGGAAAAATCTCCTTATTCTGGAGAGTTCATTATTCATGTAACAGGCACAGTTTTTTAGTGAGCAGAGTGAAATTGAGGACCGAGCTTTGGCTCCCCTGAATTGCATTTCCCGGTGTGCCATGCACTCTGCTCTGTGTGGGAGGGATGCCATCCATCGCACAGCTACCTGCATACCACAGAGACGCAACGAATTAAGGGGGACTGGAAATTAAAGCTTTTATCTGGTCTTAATGAGAAAGACAGGAATGGAGGGAAGGAGACTCCAATATCTCCAAAGTCCTATACAAAGTTATTGTGTGTACAGCAGAATTAGTTAAATTAGTTAAACCCAACAGATTTAGTTGACATAGGCTAAATAGCTCAAAAGGTATTGGGAGAGAGGAAACAAAAACACCCACAACCACACGTAGTTTTAGGGAGATGTAAGCTTGAAAACTGGTTGACATAGATGTTTCCGATCGTGATCTACCACGAACAGCAATGACAATTAGACACGGCCAGGGAGTCACAACCCAGGAGTCTGTAATCTTTGCGGTTCCTGTCTTGTGCATTCTCCAGTCTGACAGCTACTTATTGCAGAGCTGCTTCTGAGTACTGGAGATCAGGCATGGGTATTAAAAAAAAAAAAAGAAAAGAAAAAGAAAACCATCTGTGCAATATTTATTCTGAGAACAAGACAAGCACGCAAGTATTGATTTCCCAAAATGGTACAAGATAAAAAGGTCATGTTTTCAATCCTCAGAACCTTGGTGCCTCTCTAAGGTTCTGTGAAGCTATTTCACTCAAGGTATTTGTGTTTTGTTAGCCAAACGCCATTGCCTTGTATCCCAAAGGGGCTGTGCTGCAAACAGCATATGAAAATTGATTGCTGAATTTCTGCCTGGCTCACAGGGCTCTGCAGGAAGTGCCATGCTTTCCCCTTGGCTGCACTGTGATCGGTACCTGTAAAGAAATGTGAAGATGCTCAGCCACTGCCTGGGCCACACTGGTTTGCTGCAACACAAGCCTGAGTTACAGACATGGCAGAAAGGGAGCTCTCCATCCCCCTGCACCTGCTAAGCATAGGTACAACCATTACACAAGGGGAAAAAAATCTTACAGGCTAATTCAGTACAAAATTAGGGACAGCAAATCTCACTCTCTTAAGTACTCTGCCTTTTTGCACAATGTGTCTTACTTTTAGACCTGCCTTTGAGGTGTTAAAGAACACTAGTTTGGCAGAGCAGAGGCCAGTGCATCCAGACCTGTCAAGACTTCTCTGCTGTCTCTTTTTTTTTGGCTCACCTTTCTGAGTAGACTTACTGATCACAACAGCATGACAATCCAAAACCATGCAAATACCTGGAAGCGTGAATCTCATCTACGAGGCTTAGCTTTGCCTCGCCTGATGCTCCGCTTGAGAGACTAAAAAACAAGAGTTTGCTCTTAATCTTACTTAAGATGGTATAAATCAGGGCTTATTCCACTGAGGTCAATGCAAACTTGATGTAAAACTGATCTGAGTGAAAAATATCTAGTTCCTAAACTTGAATGAAACAAGCTGGGCTAGTAACTGGATATGTGAGCCCTCTGAGACATGTGCTGGAAAAAACACAGAAGGAACTCATGGCTTCCTCCTAAGAAGAATGATTTTTCCCTCTTGGCTTTGCCCACTATTTCCCTTTTTGCAGCCTCGTCTTCTATACCAGTTGCTTGCTTCTTTCCCCTGCTCCTTTCCCACTTTTGTTCAGGTTGCAGTTTTTCTGTCTTATGTGCAGATGGTTGGTATTTTGGACTCAGGTTAGAGTTACACAAATATAAAATAGCTGACCATACTGGGCCAGATGCTCAGTTAACATAACTCAGCTTGCACAGCACTGACTTGTTCCTGCAGACGAGTCAGCCTGGTGTTAAACAGACACACAAAGGCTTATTACACCTCTTGTGTTTCTCCCAAAATATGTTTGGATTTTTTTCCCTTTCATTTTGACACTGCGTGCTCATCTGCCAGTCAGTGTGACTGTTTTTCTTATTCCAGATAGGTCTGTGTTTGCAAGCAAAGGGACCAACTAAAGGCTACATTTTTGCAAGATTTTATCTGCCAGCGGCATCTATCCCTCCCAGCCTCCTCCTGTTTGCCAGCTGCTCTCAGCAATCAGTTTTTTGATAGCCACAAGGTTCAAACTTAAAAGCTGCTCACACTGTTGTGCACTAGCTTAGTATTTGGGGTTTTTTCTCCCTTTGTATCCAAGCAAGTGTACCAGACACAAAGACCTTGGTGTTGTTTCGTCTCTGCCAGTTGTGCCATGTGATTCCTGTTGAGTGATTGTGATCATGGGGTCAGGATTCTTGTTTCTGTATTTGTACCTTCTGGATATGGCCGCAAATTCCCTTCTCAAGTGGGACATTTCAAGAGACCAGAGCAAGATGTGGCAAAGACTGCAGAAAAGAATGGTCTGGCAAACATGACATGAAAGGAGGTTTTGAGGTGGGGAAATGGTAATTGAGATTGAAGGTAGAATTATCTCCTTGTAGAGGTATTAAAACTGGGCACTGCTTTCATCCTACATCAAAAAACTCTTAATATACACAGACACCGTAACATACATTTCTCTGCCTGCTTTCTGAGCCAGAAAGGAAAAGGCAATTCTGTAAGCAGGAGGGGACTGCTGCAGGACACATTACACATTGCCCATCTGATAAATCCACTGTGAGCTGATCTCACTCGTGTGGGCATGTACCCTGCCTTTTTCCTTCCAGTCGCCTAGACTTGGGTCTTTCCCCTTTGTTACTTGAGTATCTTAATGCAGGAATTGTACATACTTTTGCCTGTTCCTCTCAAATGAAATCCACATTTTCTGCATCTCCCTCATAGGCACAAAGAGCACTTGCACACCTTCCACAGAGACTTGTGTTTGCATTTGTTCCCGCTCTTCTGATTATGAGAAACTCTTATGTTACCTATATGATTTTACCTTCCTTTACTATGATGAATACTCTAGCTGGTCCTCACTCTGGGATTCCTTGTCTGAAGACAGTAGGACTTGTAGACTTTAACAGATGCAAAAGAATATCCGGGATTTGAGCCAAGACTGCATACCACTGTATGCTGATTCCTACACAGAGCAGGGGGAGAGATACCTTACATGTAACTTCTAAAAAGTCATAAGATTCCTAGCTGCCTATCCCCATTCTGTGCATCACACAATCAAACATTAAATCATTCTATGGACTTTAACAAAGTTGTAAACATATACATCATGACATAGGAAGGGGAAGAGAGAATAACTGTGACTGTGTTAAACATGAAATTCTCTGGAGAGGACACTTCCAAGGTCACTTGCATCAGTGTGTGAGGATGTAAGCAGCAGGTCACAGATACGTCTTTGCAATTGCCTGTGAGTGGGGGCATTGAAGGTACGCGACAAAATGGCCCTGTGTGCTCTTGATGTCCCTTGGATTCTGCATTTTTGGAGTCAAGTATAATTTAACCCACTCTTGGGGCACCGTGCTTCTCTCCTTGAAGATAATGGGGAAACATGATGGAGGAAGAGCTTGCCTGTTATTTATGATGTTGAAGTGTGAAAATGCTTCAGTGCCACCACTCATCAGCCGGAAAGGGAATCCAGAAACGTGGGTTTCAACATAATCTGAAGGTGCCTAAAGAATTTTTGTTTCTGTCAAACACTTCTTGACCCATAAGCTGCCTGAATGTTGAATGGCAGTTTTGTGAACGGTGTATTTATAATACCTGCATTGCATAAGCATTGATCTTGATATCTCAGTTTGAAATCTTTGGCTTCTCTGTTAGTACAAAGAAAGATTATTTTAAAATGTTTGACAGAAGCTTTTCTGACACATGATGTTTAAAGATTTCAGTCCTTATCTTTGCCAGTTATGTCATGAGAAAGACAAAGATTGGACCATTAATCACCACTTTGACTTGTAAAAAAATCCATTTTGATAATGCAACAGTACTTGGAAGTGCTGATGTGCCAGTATCGTTATTTGGACAAGATGAAGTAATACAGAATATCTGTTCCATACTTTCATCTCTTGAGCTTCTCTTGAAAGAAAAAATGAAGAATGAAAGATTACAAAAATATCTATTGTAGACATGACTGTATGAAGAACCTCAGAAAAGAAGAATTAAAGTCAGGTGTTGAAAGCCTGGTGATGTTTCTTTTTTTTTCTTTTTGTTTGAGTTGTGCAAACCTCTGTTGTTGCTTTCTCCTCCATATATTGATTTATTGCTTGATTGATCCAAGCTTCCTTGGGTGCTGCTTTAATGCTTGCATTCTTAAATCCACTTTGCTTCTTCTTCTATCACAGTTTAAAACTTTAACTGATAGATTGCTCATGAAGATTCTGAAAGAAAAAAAAAACATAAAAAGAGAGAAAAAGATACCTAATCCATTGTCTTCATGCAGAACAAACAGGGTAACACCACAAAAACAATGACTGAGATAAATGAAAATAAAAAGAGAAATAAAAATGGTGTAGATTGCCCATTAACAAACAAATATTAATTATTATTTTTAAGCAGGAAGGAAAAAGCAAAGAATGCTGCATCAGCCCTGGTGGTAGCAAAACAATGTTCCAGATGATTAACTACCTGCTAACTCAAAGTAGGGTCAACTTAGAGCAGATTGCTCCAAGTCATGTCCAGTTGGGTTGTAAGAATATCCAAGGATGCATACTCCACAACCCCTCTGACCAACCTGCTCCAGTATTTGAACACTCAAGCACACTTGGTTTGTGCCTTAAGAGAATGAGTATCCAGCTGGGGCAGCACATTTCTTCTGCCACTGCATCTGGAAATCCCACAGTCAGTTATTGTCCCTTTGCAGGATGAGTTGGTAATGGATGCTGACATTTGAAAAGAAAGCATCTAGTCAAAAGAAGCTGCTGTTCTTCTAATGATTAGGTCTATAAGCCTAAAATGTGTAAAGTTTAAATATACAAGACTAATTTTGGCCACATATCCTGCTGGAAAAACAAATCCAGTTTCTAGTTCTTTCCTGGTAGCATCAGTGCATGTCTTTGTTCCACATAGTATAATGTGACAATTCAATCTTATGCAATAGATTTCAAGTGGAAAAATGCACAATGTGCTCTTCACTGAAGAGTGGTATGATTGAGTTCTCTGCATCTTCATACATATTTCCAAATGCACTTTTCTGATATTGCCCCAAAAGAACAAACAGGTATGTTACAGTGAAAGGGAATCAGGTATCTCACTTGATCCTTTCAGCAAATGTTGGAAGACTTTTTATGGGACTTCAGCAACTGAGCAACAGTAAAGTTTTGCTGACAGCAGCAGTGTGGACATCAGGTAATTTTATTGGATGTGTGGCAAGGTTTTAGTAGCTGATGAGCTACAGGGGTGGCTTCTGTGAGAAGCTGCTAGACGCTTCCCTTATGTCTGACAGAGCCAATGCCAGCTGGCTCCTAGACGGACCCGCTGCTGGCCAAGGCCGAGACAACCAGTGACACTGGTAGCACCTTTGGGATAACGTATTTAAGAAGGGGGAAACGTTGCTGTGCAACAGCAACAGCAGTGGAGAGAGGAGTGTGATGTGAGAGAAACAGCTCTGCAGACACCAAGGTCGATAAGGAAGGAGGGCAGGAGGTGTTCCTGGTGTCTGCTGGAGCAGAGGTTCCCCTGCAGCCCGTGGTGAAGGCCATGGTGAGGCAGCTGCGCCCCTGCAGCCATGGAGGTAACGGGGGAGCAGAGATACACCTGCAGCCCGGGGAGGACCCCACGCCAGAGCAGGTGGCTGCCCAAAGGAGGCTGTGACCCCATGGGAAGTCTGCTCTGGAGCAGGCTCCTGGCAGGACCTGTGGAGAGAGGAGCCCAGGCTGGAGCAGGTTTGCTGGTAGGACTTGTGACCCTGTGGAGGACCCATGCTGGAGCAGTTCATGAAGAACTACAGCCCATGGGAAGGATTCATGTTGGAGAAGTTTGTGGAGGACATCTTCCATGGAAGGGAACCCACGCTGGAGCAGGGAATAGTGTGAGGGGTCCTCCCCTGAGGAGGAGGGAGTGGCAGAGACAAGGTGTGATGAACTGACCACAACCCCCATTCCCCGTCCCCCCATTCCCCATCCCCCTGCACTGCTGGTGGTGAGGAAATAGAGAGTTCATGAGCAAAGTTGAGCCCATGAAGAAGGGAGGGGTGGGGGGAAGGTGTTTTTAAGATTTATTTTTATTTCTCATTATCCTACTCTAATTTGATTGGTAGTAAATTAATTTTCTTCCCCAAGTCAAGTCTGTTTTGTGTGCGATGGTAATTGGTGAATGAGCTCCCTGTCCTTGTCTTGATCCATGAGTTTTTTGTTATGTTTTCTCTCCCCTGTCCAGCTGAGGAGAGGGAGTGATAGAGTGGATTTGGTGCACACCTGGTATCCAGACAAAGGCAACCCATCACATCAATCCAAGTCTTGAGGAAGATTTTAAGGTTATTCATAAATGATGGAAGAAATTCTGCCATCTCCCATCCAAATGCAGGATGCACGAGGAGTCTGTAGGAGTAGGGATCAGCTGCAGTGCAGGGGAGGTCCTCTGGATTTTGTCACACCTTTGTCTACCATCCAACACAACTGTGTGAGCCAAATGTATCTGATAGATTGGTTTTCTCCTTAACCTCGCTGGCAGTGATCATGTTGAAGATTAAATCTGCACTGTTGAGAGTGACAGATGCAAGCAAGCTCTGCCTGCTCACTCAGCTCACCAAGGGCAGCATGATCCCATCAGTGCAAAGCAAAACACAAGTTAATATATGCTGTTAAAAGGAAAGGATACTTTAGCTGGGGCTTGGGTCCAGGTTGGCAGCCAGTTTTGGAGTGAGAGCTGGCTCATGTCTCCTGCTGTGGTCTAGGGGCAGAGCAGACTTGTGCCAGCTTGTAAGAAAACATGTGGACATATCCCACACTGCCTCTCTATTGAGCTGGTACAGCCACCAGTAGTGTAGCCATTCCTGAGAGATTTGGAGTTGAAAGGGAGCAGGCAGTGCTTGGCAGGCTGGAAGGTTGAGGTATTGGTTAATTAAATTCCTTGTAGGTTTTTCCCTTCATGATAACACTAAATCCAGGGATAAGTTGTCCTGGCAACAGCTTTGGCTACTCTTCTTCCCACCGTTACTCTTATGCTTGTGATTAAAGGTACTTGAGTATGTAAATCACCAGCTGAGACTCGTGGATTTATTGTCTTTCACAGAAAGTAGTGCCCATATTAATGGGTAATATAGTGCACTTTCATTTGTGTTTGAATAATAAAACAATACACTCGCTCTTCAGAGCTCAGTCTTCAACCAACAACATATATTATTCATTGTTTCAAAATGTAATAAAGATACATACTTAATATCTGCTTTCCAATTAAACTTTATGAGTAGGGGTTGACTAGGGCTATATTTTTGGCCTGTGCTTTTTAATTTTCTTCTAATGCCTCCCTGGGAATTCAAGAGGCAGCTTCAAGCATAAACATGTTGAGTGTTAAAATAGTGTAGCATATTTTATGGTCAAAATGTTATTACACAGACTTGTGGGACTATCAAACGTGGTGACCGAAAGCAGGCATTGAACCTGCTTCACTTGATTTCTTCAGCAGGCTTAACTGTCTGCAATTTCAGATGGAGCCAATGGCACTGGAGATAAGTGGCCTGATCTTATTTTGTTTGAGGAGTGGTGTCAGTTGACTGATTGAAAACTGTGGATCCTTCGTATCCCTGCAGATTCAGTCACATTTATTGCTATTACTTTTATTATCATTATTAGCACCTGGCATATTTACTAAAGACTCCTCAGATATAAGTGAGATATGCTACCTTAGATTTATGTCTCTTGTTTTAGTTAACTCCATTAATAGGTTGGGTTCTTTGTAAAAATGATAATTTTAGTCAGTGTCACTTCCTCTGGGAGGGAACTGCAACTGATTAAAACGGTTGCCCAGCGTAGGCTCGTGCAGGTGTTTTTAGTCTCTCCATTTTGTTTTTCCCATGATTAGGCTCATGGCAGACAAGACACTTTTTCCTGTCTATGAATCTGTGTAGCTGAGACCTTGGAGACAGAGCTCATCCTCTGCACTGGAGGGTACAGTCCCCTCCCGCCAACAGACTGGTGGGGCAGGGCAGCAGGAACAGCAAATGACTGATTCCTTGGGGTGCTTGGGTTATTTAGAAAATACATTTAAGACATCATATATATTTTCCTTCAGATGACATGCATATTCTTCTGTATTCAATGACTTCAGATAGAGCAATGACTGTGTCCACAGCTGCTTTTTTTTTCCTACCTGAAGTCAGCAAGGACTTTTCCTATCCAGAATACAAGTTGGTGGCTGTACAGGAAGAAAAAATCAGAAGGACAAATGCAGACACCACATGTTATAATGAGTAAAGTGTTCCTGAATAAGGAAATGGAGGGTGTACCAGTTTTGCAATGGCAAAACTCAAATAAGGAAATTTTGACTCGTCAATTCAAGCAGACGTGTCAGTGTGTCAAGCAAGCACGCAGCACGGCTCAAGGCAGAAGATAGTGACTGTGATACAGAGATATCCAGATCTTCCAATGCTAAGCTCTCTGTGTAGCTGGGTATGTTGTGGAGGCACTTTTCTTTGGTCTTTCTGTAGTCAATGCAGATGGAAAGGGCTGCTCCTAAGAATCACTCTTCTAAGGATCGTTATTAAGGTGCCTGAATCATTCTCTGAAGGGATTTCTTTTTCTTGTGGCTGCAGAGCAAGCCTCAGGAAATTTGTATCAAAACTCAGACAATAAAGCTGTGTGGTGAAAAATGTTTCTTTACAGCTCCTTAAGTTCACCCAGATGAAGAGGAAAAAGAATAGGAGGAACACAATTTGAAGTACCTCTCCTATTTTCGTATCTCTAATATGAAAACACTAGAAAACATTTCTGAAGACACAGCTGGTTGACAGTAGAAAACATTTCTGAAGACACAGCTGGTTGACTGAACTAGACAGCTATGAGACGACATACCTGTGGCTGGCTGGCAGCCCAGACTGCAATGCAATTGAGTGTGTCTAAATGGCGATCTCCAGCAGGCTAAAGAGAAGAATTGCTCCTGTTAGGAATTCTGTGCCAAAAAGGATAGGAAATTATTTTCAAGGAACAAGTAAACAGGACTGTGCACTTGCCAGAATGATAATAGGAAATGGGAATCGAGAGTTGGATAGACTTCTGGCTGTGGGAGTCCATGGATCTACTGGCAATGATGGGTATTGACACTGGTGTATGGAGATACAACCAAAAGATCTCAGGAAGCTTCTGAAGAAGGGAAACTAAAGTAAAGAAATAGCATTCTGGAAATGAGCATCTCACTTGGTAAGAGGGGTAGGTTTCTGTTATTGTGGATCACTGATTCTCTTACTGAGGAGACAAGAGAATGAAAAACTTTCAATCCTCAATGGTAGAAGAGCAGCCAGTTTTCTGGGGAAGGAGGCTGTTACCAGAGGAGGTTAAATTAATAACAAAATGGATTAAAATGAGAACTCAACATAATATCAAAAGATATTGAGAATAAAATGAACCAAAACATCAAGAGACATAGAGAGAATATATTTGTTTAGCTTTATGCCAATAACTGGGAGATGAAGTGAAAAAGCGTAAGAATTTGAAACTATTCCATTGTAAGGATTTATTAACCATCTAGACATTTATAAATCCTGATAGGAAGGTCTGCTTGAAAATTAAAAAAAAAAATAGTGGTTTTGGTTAGTGGACTATGTAAAGGAGACAGGTACTCTTCCAAAGTTCACTTATGAATTGCCAAACCAATCACAACTTGGCAGTATTTGCAACAGACCACCAAGCCAAGGCAGTGTGCTGGATGACTAACCTCTCCTCTTACAGTGGGGGAAAAGCTGACCTAACATGTATGGTGGTATACTGCGTGAGATATTTTCAAGTTCTTGTGCTGAAAGAAACTAAAAGTTCTTTAGTTTTAGCATCTAACCTTGGGGACCTCTAACTCAAACATCATTTTGAAAGATTAAGAGAAATAAATCACAAACCTGAAAGGTAGGATTGCTTAGGTACAAATGATTTTTACTTGATTACATTTGCAAGCAAAATAGCAGAACTAAGATCAATGGAATAGAATAGATATTTGATGCTTTAAAACATTCTGTTTCACAGAAATGAAAACAATTAGGAGGAAAATCAGCTGGGGAAAAGACTACCAACAAACCAATAAATTATAGTTGAGGGTGGCTGTAGAACATTTAACTGGATGCTTCAAAAGCCACATTCTGACAGTGGGAAGAGACAACTTTGCCAGCTATGAAAACAAAGCAAAACAGTTAGAAGCTTGAATCAGGAGGGAGGTGAAAGGACTTTATAAAAGCAGTATAAAGCAGTGGGGCACTGGTGGGAGAGAAAGTTGATACATATGGGTATGATAATAGCACATTTTACATGCTGTATCCACAGGGATGCATGTGCTTCTTTTAGGCATGCTGAGCCTCTGTAACATACTCCATTTTCCTTCTTCATCTGACAGTTGAAATCAGTCCTTCAGGGCTATCAACTAATGACAACTACCCAGAAAAGTGTCTACCAGTGAAGTCTCTGTATTTCAATAAAGATATCTCAAATAAAATTCACGACTGCAAAGAGCAGTAGCTGGTATTATGCTTTTTGTGCAACCCTCTTTGTCCTCCTTCTCTTCAAATACAGAACACTTTCATTAGAGAAAAACCAAATTATCTATGAATATCCATTGTAGCCCATAGGGTAACTCCAGCTGCCCACCCTGTGGCTGTACTCCATTGAAGTCAGCCATGCTGACCACTTGCCTGCTGGTGCCTGAAGGCATGAGATGTATTGTGCAAGTGCAAATGGTGTCTGCTCCATGCACATTCTCCAAGGCGAGGCTGGCTGGGCCATCCCCAGCCAAGGAAATTCATCTGACTTATGGTTTACTCCCTTCTTCCTCAAAGGCCCTTTGGGCATCACTTCCCTGCCCCTCAGGGAAGGAGACAGGTAACTCTGTAAACAGCACTCTGGTCTGGGCTACCCTCTCTGCTCCCAGGAGCCTGGTCTGCCTCTCTCATGAGAAAAGAGTGCTCCTGTGAAAAACGGTATCTGGGAACAGACCAGAGGAATTATCCTCTAGTTAACAACACTAGTTATTTCCCATGGGCTGTAGGTTGGTCATCTGTTAACCATCAGAAGAGAAGGTTCTGAGAGAAATGTAAACTTCCCAGGTTCATGACATTAAGGACGTCTTATCAAATTAATTATAAGTGATGACGGTTAGACATCATCTTCCCCTCAATCCAAAAATCAGAAAATGGCAGATCATGTTGCAGTATGCCAACCATCTTTAACTCAGTAAGATAGCCTCCATCATAGGGGATTGTGTTACTAATAATTCACAAACTTTACAAACACTTTGATACACATGCCTTCACGATTTCATGGCTACATTATCAGGCATGCTGTACTGTTGCTATTTTCTCTTTATATAGGTATTTCTGGCCTTCTTTTTTCTTTTGCTAAACTTCTTACATTTGGGCGTTAGGTCTTTAATGACCTTCTTCAGGCAGTTTTGGTTCTTATTCCTTTAGCAGTACTTTCAAATCCCAGATTTAATCTTTGAGACAGTTCACTTCATTTGCAAGCACAGTCATCCCTTTTGTTTTTCTCTTTAGCCAGATCCTCACGTTTTTCACTTTTCTTTCCCTCTGTGTACTTGTGTTTCCCCATGAGCTCCTTCTTAGGAACCTATTGTTTCCACAAAGTCATTGTTTGGATGAAGTCTGTCCCAGCTGGATAGTCTTTTTGTACCTCAAAATGACATTTACACATCACAAAAGGAAGTTTCCTTCTTTTTTCTTTAAATTAGCTCTCCAGTCCTTTAATGAAGTCCCTATTCTGTCCTCACCCTTTTGCTCCAAATGGGTAGTATGTAATACTACAGAGGTTACTTTTATAAAAGTAATTCTCCCTCTTTGTTCTGCAACTTATATTAGTTCATCTAATTTCTTGTCTGACTGTAGTCTGGATCTGGTGACCTTGGGGCTCTGTTTTTCATGCTCATATCTTATATTGTGACTTAGGAGATATTACTGCTGTATTGGTTTACTGGACCTTACTTTCTTTAACTCTGAGGCCCCTTTGCGTGGTGCTGGCAGATTCCTTGCGTCAACCATTCACTACAGACATGAACAAAACGTTTGGTAACTGGTGTTCACTCAGTCAGGAACCTCAGCTCACTACTTGCACCAGCTAGGACAAAAAGACAATCAATCAAAATAGAAAGCAACAGCTAAGACAAGGATACACAGCTAATAAAAGGAGTTCTTTTTAATTTAAATCAAAATTATGGCATGGCATGCATTACTACAAAAATATTGTGGTTATTAAGCAATTTATCTGTTTTAATATAGGGGGGTTTGTGAACTTTAAGAATATGGCAATTTTTAAATGGGAAATGAAAAAGAGATAGATAGTCAAGTCAACCTCATAGGCAGAGGCACTGATCAACTTCTGGTCTAAGTCCATTTCTTCCCACCAGGATCCAGCAATAGCCATGTCCTCACCTAGCCTAGCCAGAAGAAGAATGTGGTTGTCATCTACTGAAAACCCTCTGTGACTTCCCAGGGTGACAGTGCCTGCTTCTTAAAACCCGGAGGAAAATTCCTGAAGTGAAGGGCGCTGACCACTGGGGAAAGATCCTCACTGGGGCTCTGGTCTCACTCATTGTCTGGTTTGGCATTATCACTTGGATGTTCCTCCGTGTCAGAAATATCAACAAAGATGATTTGGAAGGAGCCACAGGCTCTCTCTGGCAGTATCTGGTAGAGAGGGCTTGGAAAAGTACTGTAAATTTACAGGTCAGTACATCCTCCTAACCTGAAGAGAGGCTTCCTGATCTGGGCTTTATAGCTGAATATGATGTCTGATTTGTCATGGTAAGTTTATTATTCTTGCATGGACATGTAAGTGAATTTTTTTAAATTACTGAGTCTTTCTCATTCTGCAAAATAATTTCATTAAAGGTCTCTTCCGCAGCTTCAGGTGGCAAACTCCTTCATATCATCAGTAGGATATCTTCCGCTATCCAACAGCTCTGTATTGTCTTCCCAGTATCCTCAGACAGATGTCTAATGTTTATTTAATAAAGGAAGAGAGTTCAGGAGTGAGTGCAGGGTAGGGCTGACAGTTATTGCCCCTATAACAGCCACAGAGGGAATGAGGCATATCTAACTGACTGATTGTTATACATAAAAAAATCTTCAGCCATCATAGATTATTTGTCTGCAATTCCATTCTCATTTTTCACTAGTAATTGTTAGTGTTATTTGACATTCCATCTTCCAATTTGCTGTGGTAGTGGACTCAAGGCTGACAAAGTGATGAAACACTGCTTATCTTGGTTTCATTTCTTCTCTGAATAAAACCCTGGTGGACAAAAACGTCTTGTACAGAAAACTACTCCCTGTATTGATGCACTTCATAATCATTCAGCATCTCAGTTCTTCAGAGCTGGTCCTATGGCTCAAGTTTTTGTCTATAATCCAGCAATAAAAAATTTGCTAATTGGTTTACTATTTGGCTTTATGCATTGTTCACTGTGTTGAAAGAGGGTTTCCTGCTCTTCCAAGCGTAGAACGTCGTTGGGAGTGTTCACATCTGTAAAACTGTGAGTAAGGTTCCTCGGGCATATATCTTTGTTTATTTATGCAAGTTTTTGTCACTGGGAATCAAGGTGGGAACACCTGGTACTCTGGACCATGTTAGTGTTTGCACCCGGTTAAGCCAGGAGGTTCTCCATGTTACTGGAGGAGGGCTGTAGAGTTAACCAAGTTCTGCTGCATAAACTAATGGTGGAGATCCCGACTTTTCTGCTGCTTTATTGGGATGGGGAAAAACTGTAATTCTGTCTGAAAGCTTAAGTAATATAGTCCAAATACAGCAAGTATTTCACAATATCGTATTTTCTGGGAACTGAACTGTCATCAGTCAGAAGATGCTTCCCTTATAAAAGAAAAGTCTGACAAGGTAGAATTTGTATTAATTTCATTTTCTTGTAATTAAACTGCCTTAAATATGAATTTTAGACTTTTATTCTCTTTAGATCTGGAACATAACTGGATGGCTTCTGTTCTACCATCACCTCTCCAGAGTGGCTGAGCACTGAAGAATGCTGTACATATGGTCTGTATCAACATATTGTGAGCTTCACTTATACACCAAGTGATTAGGGTACAAGAAGCTGAATGATTACAAACTTTTGAGAACAAGAGACTATTTAGCAGAAAAAAGACCCTTCTAGACATTTTCATTTTTATTTCTGAAATCTGTTTCTAAAGCTTTTTTATTTTCAGATTTTTGAATTTTTGTGGATTCCTGGCCAATATTATATGCCCTGTTCTGTATCTCCTTTGCTATATGTGGATCTGAGGACATCTGTGGATTGTGAGAGCACAGTCCCACCTTTGTGTCAAGCAGAGAACCTGTGCCATGCTGTAATGAAAGAGTTTCCATAAGATACAGAAAAGGAGTGAATTATTCTACTTTGTCATCTTTCTACCTGGATCTCTCAGAAATATATTTTAATTTGTTTTTATGTAGATCAGAAAAAATCAAGAATTACGATCAGTTCTATGAGACTGACCTAACTTCAGAAAAGTTGGACAAGGTAGCTGGAAAGAATTTATAATGAAAGGATTGTTTATCCTTAATAGTTGAAGAGATTAGCATTTTTCTGTAATACTGTGAATTCATGGATGATATGCCAGAGGTAGCAGTGTAATAGAAACATGTTCATTCAGGGGATGACTGCATATATTTTACTGCTGTGTTTGACTGCAAATATTTTGAAATGTTGAAAGTTTAAAATTTCACAATGCTCAGACACATAACCAACCATATCCAGTTCAGAGAGGTTTCTGGAGAGTTTTTCATTTTTTGGAGGATTAATATAACACTTGCTCCCAGCATTTACAGATGTTCTAACTCAATTTTAGATGACAGAATGTGTAAACTTGCACCAGACAGTCTCTACAGTAGCAGAGCTTGATAGATTTAATCTGCTTAGTTTTATCCAGACAGAAATATATAGTGCAATTCTCTCCCCTTTTGATCAGATTCTCATCTGGTGTCACCAACATATATAATAATTGCTTTAATGTCAATATGATTATTGGCATTACATAAAGTCTACTTTGTTTGTTCATTGTTACTTATAAACACGCATTGATTCTGGCTACTCATTAAAGTACAATTTCTCCTCATCTTCATTAAACATATCCCAAAAACTCTCAAGAAAATCTCCTGCAAGTATACTTGGATAGCTCTATTTGGGTATCCTCTATTGGCAAAAACTCTGATGAGGCTAATGGGAGTATTGGTTACTTGAAGGCTCTCAATTCGCCATCGCATTGCCAAAAGTGAAAAATGTTCAGAGCTTTTAGACATGCATTGCTGAAATATTTCCTTAGGATGGAAATTAAGTCTCTGCAGGCTCCCAGTCTCTCACCAACACAAAATCTTCACTGTAACTAACAGGAGGTTGCCTGCTTAAGGGTTGTTCTTAGTTTGACAGCTCAGGAAGGAAGCAGCTGAGACCATACACAGCAGCCTGCCCCAATGTTTCTGATTAAACTCCACAACAGCTCTTGCCCCAGGATGGAGCGATAGCTGAAGGACTCAGGGCAGGGAGGCAAGAGGCTTAGTTCACCACTGGAGACAAGCCCTGCATCTGCACTCGAGGAGATTCTGATCTAGTCGATGCTGGCTACTATTAATTAAGGAAAACTTTCCAATTCATTTGGAATGACAGAAGTTAATTGAGAGGACCGCATGGGGAGTGGGCAGAAAAAGAATGCCTTCATGCAGGAGCGGTTTCAAAATTACAAATACCCACAAAAATGTATGTGTGAAAAAGGTGGGAGAGGTGCAAAAGTCCATGGAAAGCATAAAATATAGGTCCATTTAAGGGTGCAAAAAGGACTTTTTTCAGGTTGATAAGTTTCACAAGAGGAAAATAAATGTAATAATAATAATATACAGAAAACTGCAAAATATTTCAGTCAAAATAAATGCTCAAAAATACCTGGTCAACTATGATGGACAACACTTGGAAAAAGAGGATGAAAGGAGTTTTCCTCAGTTCTTTGCACCCCTAGGCATGTGTCAAACACCCACAGCCCTTTTGTTCTCTCTGAACATAAAGCATTTATGTTTGCTTTTTATAGACAATCTGTTACTGGTGAACTCTGCAGAATTTTTCTCAGCAATAGCTATTCTTGCTCCAGCTCCAAAGGCACTGTGCCTATTGGACGCAAAATGCTGCTAGATACTGAGAAGAGAGGCATTATACTTCCTGCTCAGTCCCATGGCACAAAATATGCCTTAAAGGATGCTAAGAAAAAGTTAATTCTCCTCTAACTTTACAACTTAGGAGCTGAAAGCTGATCATGTGCATAGCTGTAAAGTTCCACTGCAAATCTGTGTTTGCTTTTAGTTTTATCGACACAGGGAACAAGTTTGGAGCTGTCGCAAACACTTGGTTTTAAATTCATACTGTAAGACCCCAAATCTTTAAAAAGAAAGCATTAGTTTGGAAATACAACTCTATTCTGTCTGTAAAAGTCTAATCTGTTTATTCTAGACTGAGGAATTTCTATCACTTGGTATGTAGCTCTAATTAAGAGTGACTAATCTTCACAAGCACTGCTTCACCTAAGATGATGACTTTAATTAATGTTTGGGAAGGAGTTGAAGGGAAAATTTAACGGTCCAGCTTGGGACAGTTTACCTTGAAATGCACCTGATCTTTCTTAGTTATAGATCTAAATTCCTCCAGCTTGAACAAATTCGGATCAACACTTTGAGTCTTGTGAAAGGATCAACTCAAATACCCTTAAAAATTGGGATACAGTAGAAGCACTGCACCTGTTCTCGTTTTCTGAAGAGTGTTCTTCGTTTTCTTAGGCTTTAGCTGCAAGGTGATTTGTCCTTATTCTAGCTATTGATGGTTAGATCCTGTTTTTCTTAATTCCTGCAAAATTACAGGTGTTCAAAACTCATGAGTCAGGTTCCCACAGACCTTGATATTCTCAAAGTAAAATGTTTCCATTTCCCATCTTGTTTCTGATCTCTTCAATCAAAGTGGATTCGTTGTGTTTTGCTGGGGCGCAGCTTGGAAAAGCTAATTGCAAGCTCAGAAAAGAGAAGAGACAAAAATGGGAGTGATTCAGAAAGATGAGGACTTTTAAAATTTTATCTCTCAGAGCAAAAAAGAAAAGAGACCATAGAAGGCCAAGAGGACATGGGTTTGATCATAGGTTTACCTTGCTTTATTTTGGTGAAAAATATTAGGTCTTGTTCAGTTTGCTGAAAGCAAAGACTTGGAGGGAATCTGTTTTTTTATTTAAATACAATTTTATGAAAAACAAAGAATACAAAATGGCCAGAGATCTGTGGAATGAAGATTTACCAATCCCATTTCTGACTCTGTGTTTTTTTACTTGCAGGGAAGGAGTTTTCCTAATAAAGTTGGAGCCAGTCCAAAACAAAAGAGGTTGCTTCTTGTACTCATATCTAAGACCTGTAATATTTCAGCTGCTCATGCCTGGTAGAAATCAGAGGGCAGCTATCATATATCTTGGTATTACATGTGCATAATTCACCTTAGGAAAGATAAGAATGGATGGATGTAATTTTTATCTGCTCATGGCAACAAAAAACCTTGCACCCGCCCTGCCAATGCAATTTACAAAGCGATAATAGGATTTTGCTTCTTTGGGGAGGGTGGAAAGTCAGCAAGGCAGAAATGCTTGAGAAATGAGGTGATCCTCACTTCTAATCAGAAGAATTTAGACTCTCCAGACTTTAGCACAGAGCCAGCTAGAGGATTTGATGCTATCTGTGAAGAACATTAGAAGGGTATGAACTTGAAATATGCACTGAGGAATCTTAAAACTGCCTTTCCACTGTGTGGTACTGGGTGCAGCTTCTGACATACATATAGCAGAGAAATCTTTGGGCTTCTCTAAGTGCTGCTGCCTAATAATTGCTCTGGACTGAATGTTACTACTAACACTTGCGGAGTGTGAGTTTTTGTGGCTGTGTCTGATCTTGAATCCAGGTCAGGGAAAAAGGGATGAAAGTAGGTCGGTGAAAGACAGTTCAGATGTGTATCACATACTCAAAGGGTGACAGCATCCCTCTGAGAGCACCCTTTGCACTGGTACTAGGACACCTGATACTCTTTTTGTGTATTCATAGAATAATTTAGGTTGGAAGGGATCTCTGCAGGTCCTCTAGCCTAACCTCCAGCTCAAGGCAGGACCAACTGGATCAGGTTGCTCGGTGGAAATCTAAGAGCTCATTTCCAGTGCAGAGGATTGCAAGTACTGCTGAAAGTCTGAGTTGACTGGTTTGTTTTTCAGTATTAATCCTGCTCCTTGGAATAATTTTTATTGGATTATAAGGTGCTGTTAGCAAGACAGTTGCTCAGCATTTAGATAGCTTGGGCATGGACTAGTTCTCCTAAAAATGCTGTATAGGATTCTTATGAAAGCCTCTGTTTTGACCAAGGTGACACATGGCAATAGAGGTGTAAAGGTAAGGGTAAACAGTGTAACCTTAATTTTTCCTGGCAAGATAGGGAGGCATGTATCGACTGTTTTTCAAAATATCATCTTAGACTCTATGATTTTTATTATGTCAAATGCACAGCATGAATCCTACATTTGAGCACTCCAAGTTCTAATTTGCCAGGAGTTTGCACATACAGCAAAATGAAAAATAAACACATGGAGGACTGGAGTCCTCAATTTTAGAAACTTGCTTTCAGGTAAGATTAAACTGCAATTTTCGGGAAGGTTGAGAAAGTTGCTTCTTATGTTATTGAATCCCTTTACCCAGTTTATATTTTAATCCAAAGAAATTACAAGTGCAGTGCTTAAACCCATAATTTCATCACCAGTTTTACCCATAGACACTCACTGAATATGTAAACGTGATCTGACAGCCAGTGTAAAAGCCTGAGAGCACACGTGTGGTTGTGGGAGAGAGGGGAAGCAACCTGGTTCAAGTGGCCTGCAGGCTTTCAGTCCTCACATCTGAATCGGTATTGAAATCCATCCCCTGAATCCTGTTTAATCCAAAACAAGACATCTAAGATTTGTTACAGCTATAAGTACTTTCAATCCAAGCAATATGTGCATTTACTGGTGTCTGCTTTACATCTGCCATCCCCCTCTTTGCTTTATCTGTTTGGCACTAGCCACAGTGGAGAAAGATATCAATCTTTGTTTAACAGATACTGCTCACAAATTGTGTCTGTCTTCCTGGTCAATATATGATGTCCTCCTGGCCTTGACTGCTGGGTGCCCGCGAGCTGCTGAAAGGCACATTTCTCTCTGCGGCTGGATTCCCATTTACTGCTCAGGTCTCCAGCAGCATATGGGACCTGCCTGGAGGGGAAAGCCTAGTGGCCTGCATGGTTGGTGGTGCTGTGTCCTAGCTAAGAACCAGCATGTTGACTTCCAGGCCTGAATGATCCATGCAGATGAATACTTTGTGTGAAGAGACTCCAAAATATCAGCTGATGCTATCCTGTATGTTTTTTTCAGAATACATAAAAGTCACAGACAGAATCTTTTTTTTCTTTTCATTTACAAATGCATCATTTAGCTTCCTTAGAAGAATATGGAACTATTTTCTGGGAAACACACTGACTGAAATATACCTACTTCATATGCTTTTTCTTAGCATGTTCAGAGAGAAAGTTAATTAAATTTCCTGAAAAAGATCCTTCCACTTGCATGCATGCCTTCATTGAGAAATTCAAAGTCAGTGAGCAAATGTAATAGAAACATTAGTTTTTATATGGAGTTGCACAATATATAGTAGATGTCTAATTTATTTTACAAGATGGGTCATATTTTCCATTCTGGTGTCATCCTTGCTTTCTGCATTATAGCTCCAATACACAGGATGAATCATTTTATTCTGCAAATAATTGCACGATGATTTCATTTATCCTCGGTGCTGAGGACCTCATCACTGATTATACAAGGAAACCTGTGCCATTCTGCTGTGGTTAGTCATTAATATATTTGGGGATGGCTAAGAATGCATCACTTGATGGGAAAGCAGAGAAGGCAGACACCAAGGCATCTCTAGGATATTCCTCGTGCTGTGCATGCACCCTAAGACCTGTGGAATAGGAAGGCTGATGGGCAGAATAGTTCTTCTCTGCCTCTTTACTCAGGTGTTGGGGGAAACTGAAATTTTGGCTAATGGCCAAATGTTTCCAAAGCAGAACTTGGAAAGGCAGAGGTGTGTGGCTGCCATAGGCACGCTGGTTCTTTCTGCGTATTTCTCTCCATTTCCATTTTTCTTTGCATCTTGCTCTGTACTGTCTCCCTACATAAATATCTACATATGTCACAGACCTCTTAAAGGTTAAAGCAGTCTATGCTGTGTTTGTCCCACCTGTCAGTGCTACTTCAAATGTGAGGTTTGCTGCCTCTGGCTTCTGAATCCTTCTCTCTCCCAATAACCCAGGGAGCAAAGGGACTCGATGTAACTGAGCAGGGAGCTACACAAAAGACATTGACTAAAAAACTTTGAAACAATCAAGGCAGAACAATGTAAGTAATGACTCCCCTACAAGCAGGAGAGCACTGTAGCTTCATACAAAATGTAACTACTCCTCACTTATTTCATTTCACTTCCTATTTTTACCCTGCAACCTTTTCAAGGTCTGATTTAATTGCTGGAAAGCAAACATAAGAGAAGTTATTTCACAGCATTAGAGCAGAAATACCTAAATGCAGTGTTATGAGCATAAAACAACAATTGGAGGCATTCTGTAAGAATATTAAGAGCACATTTCTCTTAGGAGCATTTTGAAGTGTGTCGTGTGCTTCTTACCATAATAGCAGCACTGTCAAGCTAGACTCAGTGCAGAGACAGTGTTACTCTGTCCTTAAGAATCTCACATAACCCTGCAAGACCATTTTTATTATTTATTCCCATGCACTACTAATGAAATCAATGATATAAGTATCCCATAATTTTCTGTGGGACTTTGAAATCATAGAATCGTTTACACTGGAAAAGACCTTTAAAATCATCAAGTCCAACTGTAAACCTAACACTACCAAGTCCACCACTAAACCATGTCCCTAAGCACCATGTCCACATCTCAAAAACCTCTGCGGGGGTGACTCAACCACTTCCCTGGGCAACCTGTTCCAATGTTTGATAACTCTTTCAGTGAACTAATCTTTCTAATATCCAATCTAAATCTTGCCTGGTGCAACTTGAGGCCATTTCCTCTTGTCCTATCACTTGTCACTTTGGAAAACAGACTGACACCCACCTTGCTGCAACCTCCTTTCAGGTAGTTGTAGAGAGTGATAAGGTCTTTCCTGTGCTTTCTTTTCTCCAGGCCAAACAACCCCAGTTCCCTCAGCCACTCCTCATAAGACTTGGGCTCTAAAGTCTTGCTCTCTTTAGACATCATTAAAAACATTTAACAAGGTGAATTACAAAGTGGTGAGTTTTTGATATGTTACTGTTTGCCTTTAGTTGCAATGCCAAGGTCTTGGACTCTGCTGGTCAACTAAATTGCATACTGTAATCTGTGGCAGTTTTTATGGATTTATTAGAGTTTAGGACTAGTTGTATATTGTTTGCTTACATTTTCTTTCTTTTCTGAACTTCATCAGATCCAAATTCTGTGCCCAGATACTCCCACACAAGAAATCATTGTTAGTCCATTAGAGCTGTGACCCTTGGGTGTGGGGAACAGGGAAAAGCAGGGACTCAGCTATCGTGCAGGCCTGTATGTAGTGTTTCTAATTATACGATTTAGTTACTCCACTTTA
Organism: Syrrhaptes paradoxus; assembly: GCA_013400615.1. NCBI lineage: Eukaryota > Metazoa > Chordata > Aves > Pterocliformes > Pteroclidae > Syrrhaptes > Syrrhaptes paradoxus. The sequence goes on along the minus strand of VZTO01002776.1, from coordinate 29,410 downwards.
TGCTGGAGCAATTAAATGTAGAATGTGGTCCATGACCATCAAAATAGGTCTATAAATAGTTCACCTTAAGCTAGTGCAAGTAACTTAAGGCAGTCACTGTCTCTTGTTCTGTTCCGGGTGATAGAAACACCAGTTGGTAAATTTTTACATGTTATGTGCACTTGGCTTTGTTGAACTTTATGAGGTTGGCATGGGCCCACCTCTCAAGCCTGTCCAGGTCCCTCTGGATGGCATCCCTTCCCTCCAGTGTGTTGACTGCACCACACAGCTTGGCATTATTGGGGAACTTGTTGAGGGTGCACTCAATCCCACTGTCCATGTTGCAGACAAAGATGTTAAACAACACTGGTCCCACTACAGACCCCATAATGCCAGATGATCAATGCTGTCACCTCCTGCAAGTTCACAGCATGGAAATGAAGAACCAGACTTTCAGTCCAACTTTATTTCTAGCTCAAACAGTTTGGGAGCCATTGCTCTGTCCCTCCTCACTTCTTCCCCAACATAGCAGATGACTTTTCATATATCCGATCCTTAACATACAATTAAGAAATGAGAGGCTGATCTTGACTGGTTTGGGTGGGGTTTTTTGGGGTTTTTTTTGAGACTTGCATTTTCTAGCTTTCCTGGGTGACCCTAGGGTCTAGAAACTTTCTCTTTTTAACAAGAAAATAAATTCTCATGTAATTGCAAGATGCTGGGAGCTGGAGTTTGAGGGAAAATACCATGTGCTGGTACAATGGTGACATAATTAGAAAAGTCACCAATCAAGATTCTGGCGGTGTAGCATTCCTCTCAGCCTTCCTCAGCTCTGGGCAAGAAAACTCAGCTGCTCTGACCCTGAAACTGCACACCCAGGGCTCTCCTCAGCTACGTGTGGCAGAAGGGCTGGAGTCCTGTGGGCAGCCTCTCCCTCTGCCCTGAAGCTGCAATTAGGGAAAATGTTGGTGATGGCATGGTAGCCCCCTGGAGAGAAGGAGGTCACTGCCGTACCATGCCCGCACTCACTTCACAGCTGCTGAGGGCCAGTGACAGTGTGGCTCACTGGTCACAGACATTTCCCAGTGGCAGAAGGCTGTATGCTATGAAGCGAAAAGTTTTTAATTATAAACACTGTTGTGGGTTAACCCTGGTAGGCAATAGAGTACCACACAGGCACTCCTCCCCCAAACCCAGTTTCCTCTGGGATGGAAGAAGAGAAAAGGAAGTGAAAAAGTGAGATTTGTGGGTCAAGATAATAAGCAGAGGAGAAATGGAAGAAGAAAGAAAGCAAAACAAAACAAGTGATGCACAGGCAATCACTCACCACCTCACACAGGCAGCCTGATGCACAGCCAGTTCCTGAGGAAAAGATGGGTAACCTCCCTAAACTCCCTTGTCTCTGTTTTTGTGGCTCAGCGTGACATTACATGGCATGGAACATCACTTAGTTTACTTCAGGTCATCTGCCTGGTTGTGTCCCCTCCCAGACTATTGTGCATCCTCAGTCTATTCACTGGGAGAGGAGGAGCGGAGTATGAAACAGAGAAGACTCTGATGCTGTGCAAACACTGTTCAGCAACAGGTGAAACACTGGCGTGTTATCAGCATTGTTTGGGTCACAAATCTAAATCACAGCACCGTATGAGCTGCTGTGAAAAAAACAACTCCATCCCAGTTAGATGCAATGCAACCCCCCATCTTTGAAAAGCAAAGGTTAATCCAGGACTACTGTTGGGAAGTGTTATCAATTATTTCAACAGAATTTTGTACCTACTCTTTATTCTTATCCATTTGTATAGCTCCTCTGAGCTGCAGGAAAGGATTTTAATAAAATAAAAGGCAAAGTAGACCCTCATCCTCCTGGGACAAAATGTTCCTTCTATTTTCCTACTCTTTTACTTCAAAGCAAGAGTTTCAGGAGCAGCTACAGCACTGAGTATCATGAACCATGAGTGTACCTAATATTATTCAACATAAAGTGTGTCAGGAGAAAGTAATTCAGGAATATCAGTCATTGCTGTGCTGGGAGAGGGGAGTCAGATGGGTGCTGGGTGCAATACATCACCCTCTGAACAGGTTGCAGGCAGGGTCAGAAGTGAACATGTCACTCCCGTCTCTGCTTGCTGGCATGATTAAACATGAGCTGACACAGCTGTTTGGTGCTGTTGGGCCATCTTCCCCTGGAAATACAGAGCCTTTTGGCAGCGATGTTTGAGCGCATACCTTCTGTATGATGTGGAGGTCACTGCAGAGTCAGTCGGGTGTAGTGACTGGGAGATTGGTCCCCTGTCATCCAGCGGCCCTCGGGAACTCTTCATGGATCCGTTAAAGAACTGAAAGATGGTAGATTTGACGTGTTTTGGCACATGATCCAAGCTCATAGACTCCTCCCTTGCAAATGCTTGGCCCTCTCAGGAGCCATTGCTCACCATCTTCTTTAGCTGTGAACAACCTTTTTGGTATTATAAGGCAGAAAATGGACACACTCCTTGTCTCAAAGGTAAGTCCCTGCTTTAATCAGAGTTAAGGCAGAAACAGGGCCTTGCAAAGCCGTCTGTGAGTGCATCCTATGGGCAGTGAGAATTTTTGTACCAATCACGTGAAAATATTTGCTTTTGCTTTTTTATTATCGGTATATTTTGTTATGGGAGCTCTGCGACAAGAGGTGACTGTGGGGGAAATACCATGAATGTTGCAAAAACTAATGACCCTTGATGAAGACGCCACAGACATTTCTCTGCATGGCATCCGTTAAAACTCATTCTTTTTGGTAACAATGTTGACAGTTAAAAATAGTAATTATACCACAAAGAAGCCTGGATTTTAGAGGTTATCCACAAAAGATCAAACCTGACTAAGTAAACCAAATTCCTCATACCTGTCAGGAGGCCATGCCGACTGCATTTACACATGGCTGTGACGTTCCCCATTCTCCACAGGCTAAGAAACCCTCAGCTGAGGACACTCATCAAAAAAGCCTCTTCAGTGATCTGCTTCTGTTAGCAAGGAGAGAGATAGTATTTACTGCTTTTCTTAAATTTTACTGCTCTTCTGTCTTTTTAAAGAGCATAGGCAACATTTATGGTACTTAAAAGTATTTATTTTAGTAAACAGCTCCAGGATTAATAAACCCTTCAAGGAGCATCATGGCAAGATTCCTGTTACAACGCAGGTAGTGGATGAGATGCCAGAAGCAGGTGTTGTGAAAGTTGCAGGGAAGAATTGATGTTTAGTAGAGAAGGTAGAAAAAGACAGTGATGAAAATAAATGGAAAGAAATTTGTCTCAACAAACATTTGTCCAGAGCCTAGTTTTTGTGGTGTGGACCAAAACTGCTGCTGACATTTTCTGTAACAAAGTTTCTTCCAATTTGCTCAAAGTTGCCACCTGCACTCTGACTCATCCACTTTATCCCCAGACTGGTGTAAAGGACAGATCTCCACATCTGCAGGACCCTGGCATCCTTCTGCAAAATGCTCTTTCTGGGAAGGGCTGGGGCAGATGAGTGCACACAGATCTTGTGCTATCCACTTACCACTGTAACAAGGCCCTGACGAAGAAAAATCAGCTTTGTGTCCAGAGCCTTCCCTCTGGTGTTTTTTTTCTAACACTAAATGTTGCTTAAATTTTGTTCTGAATGTTTAAAACTGTGGTTATGTCTCATCTCTCTTTTTCCTTTTCTGGCTGGATCTATAGGTGATGTCGTTCTATTGAAATCAGAGGAGGCATCCCAAATCTCCACCAAATGAGAAGGATCTGGGACTTAAAATGCATATTCAGAATAAAATAGTCCTGTACAGAAAGTAGCTGTGGGGTAATGAAGCAAGGATTGCAGCTAGAGGTTTCAGAACTGTATTTATGAGCCTTAGAGCCACATTTCTCAACACTAGGAAAATATTATCTGTTTTGCCACTTTTTAATATAATTATCTTCTATTTCAAGAGAACTAGCATGTCACAGTGCATTTAGAAACTGCTGCATTGGTGTTGTGTAAAGTTGAAAAAAGAAAACACATTTGACAAATTTAGTGGTCCAAATTGTGTGTTGTCTTTGTCTTTTGAAAAGGTTCTGTTACCTATCTGTCTCTATAGACAATCATTGACCCATCACTGTGAATAATTTGTTTTGCTCTAGAAAATTTCAGCCGCTGCTAGGATTGACTAAGAGGAACTGTTGTTTCAGCAATAAACTCTATTGATGTGCTGCGTATTAAGCAATAAGCAGCTGCTGAAATTGATTAATCATCAAAGTGGAGATGAGATTTTAAGGCAATTTCAAATTCTGTTCATTGCACTCACATTTTTTATTAAATATCCCCTTGTTGTGGCATTATGTTACAAGATGAATAGAACTTTTTTTTTATCAGACTTCTCAGTATCATGCATTACTTTCTAAACATTTGGGTGTTTGAAAATCTCTGATATATGCAGCTCTATTTCTGAGCCTTCACTGAGGAAAGAGAAAAGGATAACCTTGCCTTTTAAAACATATTTGTCTGTGGTTTCTTGTGTGACAGCAGACTTTTTTTTTGTGTTTTTTTTTGGGTTTTTTTTTTTTTTTACATTTTGCAATATATAGGACAAGGAGAATCACCAGAGCAGGTCAGACTCAAGGTTGATGAAGGCCAGTCTTCTGCAGCTGGCAGCAGACAGCTCCAGTTGCTTTGAAGGAGGAGACAATAAGTTTCATAGCTAGTGGCAATTTGAAAATTAACATTTCAGAAATTTCCTCCCAGTTTCAATGCATTTATGCCTGAAGGCAGGAAGTTTTGTAAGTCTTCCTCTTCTTCCCCTCTTTTTTTTTTTCTCCTTTTCTTTTGGGTTTGCTTATATAATTCTGCCTATTTGTGAGAGCTCTGTAAAATCTTGGGCCTTATTGATTTCTGTGAAACTGTTGGCCCTGGTGATATATCATAACAAAAACTTCCCCAGATTATTTGAAATTGATGTGAAACACTGTGTCCTTGTCTCGGTGCAAAACATGTCACCTTACAGTGTCAGCAAGCCTATTGTGTTTCTGACAGTCTGTGTTGTCAATGCCTGGTTAGCTGGAAGGTTTAGGGCACAGTGGCTTGTTGTTTGCTTGCTTTTTATCCCTTTCCCCTTTTTACCTCTTGTGTCTTTGGAGTGCAAGTTCTTCAAAGCAGGCTCTACTCCTTTATACAGCTTTTATAAAGCACTCAGTTCACTGTGAACAGCTATCTGCAAAAGAAAACTATGCACTAATGCCTAGTTTAGGTTACTGTTTAGGCAACTGAGCACTATTTAGGTATTCTGGCTCTTCTTTGACTAAATCTGAGTAGAACAACAAAAAAGAACCTGAACAAAATTTACAATTCTGCCCATGAAATTTGCTACCATGTCAGTTGCTTACAGTGTATTCCAAGGCAAAAGGTCTTCTGATCCACCAAAGACTTGAGGTACCTGGAGAAGTTGTGAAGTTGAGGTATTTTGATGGTTACGTGTCTTGCTTCAGGCCTCTGCTACCCACATTTGCCAGGGTCTCTTATCTCTGACAATGAATGACCACGAAAACGATGGCATATTTGACTGTATGAGAGAGTTTTATGCCAACAGAGTGCTTCCACTGAGTTTCGTGGAGCTGCTCCTGTTTGCAGCACACCAGGTGAGAACGGGGCACACAGAAGTGCTGTGCTGGTGGGAGAACAAGAGCTGCTTCCCTGCTTTCCGTTACGGTTGATCTCTGAACTTCCAAATTTATAGACTCTAAGGCTTTGAAGAACCACTAAACTTGACATCAGTTTCTGATGAATTTGACTTAAAAGCAATAGGCTTCATATTAAGACAAAACTGAGTCTGTATTTATTATCTCTTTGTAGGAGATCAGAGAGGTTTGCAGCAGAGACTGCACAGAAAAGCACGGTTTTCTTTTACTTTTGTTTAAATCCTGGTCAGCAGGAGTGGAGTTGGAAAGACCTACTGAGAGGGAAGAAAAAAAGGTTAGCTCGGCCCTAAGTGAAGTGTTTTACTGTTTTAATTTGCTGTTTCTCTTTCTGAAGAGGTACATTTTGATTGTAGCATGGTGCTTTCCTAGAAAGGCATTTTACAGGGAGGCCAGAGCAGCCAGCATGAGCTACAGGCGACAAAGGCCAATCCCTAAACCTGATGGACACTTCAGATTATTTAATGTGGCTATTATAAACTCAGTGCTCAGCTCTCTGTGCTTCTGAGCAGATACCTGACCACCACTACACCTTGTGAAGAAATCTGGATCCTAAAGCATCTTCTTTTCTGCAGGCAGAGACTCCTCAAAACAGCCACAGGACAGCTTGTCATTCTGTTTAGTTTTGCTGCACTGCTAACGGTCAGGTGAATGTGGCATGGGTACACATGCACAGTAAATACAGTGTCTGTGTGTGTGTGGAGGGGAGCCATGCAGGAACATGTCTAATCATACTTGTGAGTTTATGTGTGAAACTATGTAGTCCAGTCAGGACATCTGTGTTCTAGGTGATCTTTAAAGCCAGCTCCCAGGCTACATTAAAATTCAAGGTGAATCAATGTCAGTCTTTTCACTACATCTAACCCAATGCAAGTTGAAGTAAGGGCATGGTCCTGTACAAATGAAGTAACTGAGATAAGTTTCATTTGCCATCAATAGCACAGCAGTGATTTATACCAGCTGAAATCAGACTGGGTGACAGTGCTCACAGAAACATCGCATTTCTGGTTTCAAAAAGAGGTGGGTTTGTTGTGCTTGTGCCATCGTTGCCTGTTTTCAGAGTGCTACTTTGTCAAACAATGATTGTTTCGATGCTGGTTTATCAAGTCTTTGTGGATTTGTGCTAATCAGTTTTTGTCAGAAACTAACATATTTCTTATGAGCCCAGGCAAGTAATTCAATTGGAAAAAAAAAAATCTCTCTGTTGCCATAGTTTATCTGCATGATATTTATCATCAACACACAGCAGTGGCACCTCAGGAGATCTCAAATGCAGAACTTGGGACAGGAAGAAAATAGGAGAGATAATTTTTGTTGTTAGTTACCTTTAATTTTTTTTCTTATTCTTCCCATTCTCTGATGAAGGCAATAACGTCTCTCTGCACATGCCTGTGGGCCCTTGTGCATGTTGATCTGGGCTGAGGTACCTGTGCTAGAAGCACTTTCTACTTGGGCAGAGACTTGTGGAAATCCTGGGAACCAGGCAGCACTTCCAGTACTTCAGAAAAACAGGAGTTACAGATGGCAGCACAAGGAAGCACAGGTGGGGCCAGAACTCACAAGGAGAAGGACAATGTTTTGCTGGGTACCATGAACATTTTCAGCCCTTTGTATGATGACATGGTTCTGCCCTGCAAATCTGCCCTCAAATGCTTCAAACAATGAGTGCAATTTCAGATTAACCAGGTGATGGGACTGGTACCATTAACTTTCACAGAAGGGTATCTCACTCATAGTCTCGTATCTCTTGCTAGGCCTGGAGGAACCAAAAAGGCAAGCAGTGCCTTCAGGGAGGGGAGATGATGCAGAGGCATTGATTAGGAAAGTTCCTACATCCCAGGCCTATTTAATTTCTCTCTTTCCTCTCTGTTTTATACTATTAAGTGTTTTATCAGTCTCTTTGGCAGAGCTCTCTCATTTGTGGTTATCTGACTGCTTCATTTTTATGCCCATATCATTGCTTTATTGGATTGGACAGTTGAGTACAAGCCATCCAGGGAGACTGTCAGCAGCAGAATATCACGTTACTGAAGTGAACAGAAATTCAGCTCCTGTACATTTTGATGCTATTTGCTGAACTAAACAGAAACATCCTGAGTTATTTCCCAGGAGTAGAAAACTTTTCACTCAGATGTGGCCATCCTATCAACAGGCAGCTGGGAATTGCTAAAATAATGCCCTCAGCATCATAAAAACTCACAAACATGAGTTAAGGATGTGTGAAGCAGATGGAATAAGGCATAGCTCAATCTACTTTATACCCCAGCTCCCAGTCTGGCTCTGCTGATGGAAGGGAACAGGAGTGTAAATGTAAAGGGAACATTGCCCCATCCCTGGAGGTGTTCAAGGCCAGGCTGGATGAGGCTTTGAGCAACCTGGTCTAGTAAGAGGTATCCCTGCCCATGGCAGGGGGTTTGGAACTCGATGATCTTTAAGGTCCTTTCCAACCCAGGCCATTCTATGATTCTATGATTCTAACATTGCAGACAGGTTTTTGGGGCCTTGGATTAACCACAGGCTAAAGGTGTAGCTAACAACTGTCAACTGCAAGCTGCACTCTAAACTCCCATCCCATTTCAAATTGTCAATGGGACCTATACTCCAAAAGGTCATTGGATCCAAACTAAAACCAGTTGTATTTAGTCTTGGTTTTTAACTACAAAACTGAGCTGAACGAGGAGCTACAAAGCTTAACTGAAGCAGCCCTCACTGTTTCAAAATCCCTGCTCAATTGGAATATTGTTGGTGCAAAATTTCTTAATTTAATAACTGGAGGAAAAACAATCTCTCTTTTTAAAGAGGAAGACCCACATGCTAACCAGAAAGCAACACAGTACATTAAATGAACATCAGTTTTGTAAACAGTATTGTCTTCATGTATTTAAACAATCAGCCACATTTCTATAGTGAGAATAAGCTGGTACTGTACGTGACATTAAGTAACGCCTCCTGAATGGAATAGGTAGAGGTGGGGAAACCAATAACAATTTAATTTCTTTGATTATTGCAAGATCAGTTTATTGTATTGATAGAAAAATGAAGAAGCAGGGTGCAGGGTGGTGAAAGGATAGTCAGGTAGACTGATATTAGAATATATAACTGGGAATAATGGGATAAGTTAAACAGAGAGACCCTCATAACATTAACGTCTTGCACTGCAAAATAGTCTCCCCTAGGACATGAAGGAACAGTTAGCTTATTAAATGAGGAATTTAAAATTATTGGAAAAATATGTTAGAAAATATACTGTAGGGAACAGTCCTGGAGACAGACTACTAGATATTTCTCTTCGTTGTCTCTGATTATCTGTATTTTTCTATTGATGTTCAAAAAGTGGAAGTGAGGTAAATGGAGGTTGTGCCTTTCAGTTGTTCAGCTACATAAGCTGAAAAAATGAGTTTTGATTTCTCAATGACATTACTTAAGTAAAGAACATTGACCTTTTCTTTAAAAAGGAGAACAAGAGACGTATTTATAAAATGAAAAGGCAAGGAACTGCCAGCATGTGAGTTTAAACTCAGGTAGGAAGATCAAACATTGAATTCCAGTGTTGTGACAGGAAGACCCCTCAGACACCGCCAGCAGTAATGTATGTTTAATCAAGGGAGAGTAATTTTTTCTTCTACAAGTGATTGGAATTTCTAGTTAATTTTGTGCAATATTTATAAATTTTTGTCTAGGGAACTTACTTTGTCATTCCTTTTATTGTCTTCCTACTCTCAAGTATTCAAAGACACAATTGGTTTTTTTGGATGCTTTGGGTTTCTTTCTCTATTAAATGTCACACCTCTCTGGTGATAGGGGTCATCTGTGCATGTGAACACAAGAAATTACACTTCTATCCACTTGATAAGAGTCTGTTATGCTGCTAGAATGGTCTGCATGGTGGGAATATACTTGATAATTGAGGCACTTCAAGCTTTTAGTGATTTAATGCAAGAGGATGTTTCCATTCCTGAAGTACTTGGGATCGTTATTAACTTCAGTTAGGACAGGTTCAAGCCTTGAGTCAGGAGAAAGAAACTTAATGCTCCTTCTTTTTCCCATTAATTTGTACAAGACTTGAGATTTCTTTGCTGAAAATTTCCATTTTCCATTGACTCCTATAGATCAAGCCCAAGAGAAAAAAATGGGAGTGAGATATTACTCAAGCAGAATTTCCCTTATCCACCTGGAATCAGGATAGTTCTTCAAGCCACACAAAAGATGTCTTGCGATTTTTAGGCTGTGGTTGCTCGGTATACTGTCACACGTTAAAGTCCCAGGCTGCAACAGGAGCTCTGGTACAGAGGGTGAAGCTGGCCCACAGGACCCCGGAGGACAGTGAGTTCTGGTTAGTAGCAAGTCGCTCCCACTTTGCATTTAATGGGAAAGAGTGTCAGGCTGTGCAGGTTCACGTTTGGTAACTCAGTGACCAATAATGGGAATAAAGTGTTTCGTCATTGATTTTGATTTTGATTTTGGGCTCAGATAAGCAGTGTGTTAGATGTAGTAGTCAGGTGCCTTTTCTTGCAGGTTAGACACTGCTGTAGTCAAAGNATTGGATCCAAACTAAAACCAGTTGTATTTAGTCTTGGTTTTTAACTACAAAACTGAGCTGAACGAGGAGCTACAAAGCTTAACTGAAGCAGCCCTCACTGTTTCAAAATCCCTGCTCAATTGGAATATTGTTGGTGCAAAATTTCTTAATTTAATAACTGGAGGAAAAACAATCTCTCTTTTTAAAGAGGAAGACCCACATGCTAATCAGAAAGCAACACAGTACATTAAATGAACATCAGTTTTGTAAACAGTATTGTCTTCATGTATTTAAACAATCAGCCACATTTCTATAGTGAGAATAAGCTGGTACTGTACGTGACATTAAGTAACGCCTCCTGAATGGAATAGGTAGAGGTGGGGAAACCAATAACAATTTAATTTCTTTGATTATTGCAAGATCAGTTTATTGTATTGATAGAAAAATGAAGAAGCAGGGTGCAGGGTGGTGAAAGGATAGTCAGGTAGACTGATATTAGAATATATAACTGGGAATAATGGGATAAGTTAAACAGAGAGACCCTCATAACATTAACGTCTTGCACTGCAAAATAGTCTCCCCTAGGACATGAAGGAACAGTTAGCTTATTAAATGAGGAATTTAAAATTATTGGAAAAATATGTTAGAAAATATACTGTAGGGAACAGTCCTGGAGACAGACTACTAGATATTTCTCTTCGTTGTCTCTGATTATCTGTATTTTTCTATTGATGTTCAAAAAGTGGAAGTGAGGTAAATGGAGGTTGTGCCTTTCAGTTGTTCAGCTACATAAGCTGAAAAAATGAGTTTTGATTTCTCAATGACATTACTTAAGTAAAGAACATTGACCTTTTCTTTAAAAAGGAGAACAAGAGACGTATTTATAAAATGAAAAGGCAAGGAACTGCCAGCATGTGAGTTTAAACTCAGGTAGGAAGATCAAACATTGAATTCCAGTGTTGTGACAGGAAGACCCCTCAGACACCGCCAGCAGTAATGTATGTTTAATCAAGGGAGAGTAATTTTTTCTTCTACAAGTGATTGGAATTTCTAGTTAATTTTGTGCAATATTTATAAATTTTTGTCTAGGGAACTTACTTTGTCATTCCTTTTATTGTCTTCCTACTCTCAAGTATTCAAAGACACAATTGGTTTTTTTGGATGCTTTGGGTTTCTTTCTCTATTAAATGTCACACCTCTCTGGTGATAGGGGTCATCTGTGCATGTGAACACAAGAAATTACACTTCTATCCACTTGATAAGAGTCTGTTATGCTGCTAGAATGGTCTGCATGGTGGGAATATACTTGATAATTGAGGCACTTCAAGCTTTTAGTGATTTAATGCAAGAGGATGTTTCCATTCCTGAAGTACTTGGAATCGTTATTAACTTCAGTTAGGACAGGTTCAAGCCTTGAGTCAGGAGAAAGAAACTTAATGCTCCTTCTTTTTCCCATTAATTTGTACAAGACTTGAGATTTCTTTGCTGAAAATTTCCATTTTCCATTGACTCCTATAGATCAAGCCCAAGAGAAAAAAATGGGAGTGAGATATTACTCAAGCAGAATTTCCCTTATCCACCTGGAATCAGGATAGTTCTTCAAGCCACACAAAAGATGTCTTGCGATTTTTAGGCTGTGGTTGCTCGGTATACTGTCACACGTTAAAGTCCCAGGCTGCAACAGGAGCTCTGGTACAGAGGGTGAAGCTGGCCCACAGGACCCCGGAGGACAGTGAGTTCTGGTTAGTAGCAAGTCGCTCCCACTTTGCATTTAATGGGAAAGAGTGTCAGGCTGTGCAGGTTCACGTTTGGTAACTCAGTGACCAATAATGGGAATAAAGTGTTTCGTCATTGATTTTGATTTTGATTTTGGGCTCAGATAAGCAGTGTGTTAGATGTAGTAGTCAGGTGCCTTTTCTTGCAGGTTAGACACTGCTGTAGTCAAAGTTAGCTTTTTTCTTTGAAAGACAAAGAAGCTTTAGTGTGTGCATGTAGGTATATGCTTGTGTGTTTATATATACACATACACATAAAATTGTTAGTCTATCTGTGTGCATACTGAAGCCTTCTGAAATAGAAGGCAGATGTCATAGAGAGATCAAAGATATTTAGACTAATTTTAAGCCTAAAAGCTTTATTTTAAAGTCCTTTATCTCTGGATAAAGAAGAAGATTCAGATTTAATGCTTTCTCTGCCTAAGACTGTGTGAATGGTGGAGACTAACATTTTTTCAGATTATTGAAGTGAGCTCCAGCTCAAACATGGGTGTGGTTATTTATGAGAGAGAAGTGGGTAGTCAAGCAGGTACCACTCTAAAGCTGAACAAAACGGTTTTGTGCCAGGCACTGCTCTGCTGCATGACCCTCTTGTCCATTAACTTGCAAGGTCTTTGGAGGCAAAGTTAATTCCTCCTGTATATCAGAGACAATTCCCAGCTGGGAAGCTCTCTGGGGGCCTCTCACTGTTCCTGGGCTGCCAACAGAATTAAGAAACCCCCCAATGGCATGGAATGAAATGTTGCTTAGACCCATCAGTAGATTAAATTCCTCTTACACTGCTAATCCTTGGCTTTTAGGGATAGCCAAGTGTTTTTATCTTATCTGTCACCTATAAAAATATGTGCGTGGCTGAGAGGCACCAGATGTGTGAGAAATCTGGGCAATGCTGGGCTTCCACTCCCTACTCCTCCTCCCAGCTCCCAGATAACACCACCCACAACTCTCCCCTCCCTTCCCAAAGTAAAACCCTAGGGTCACTATTCTTACTCACATACAACGCACCACTCCCACCTCTGGTTTCCATACCTAACCTATTAACCCTTATCTTGCTGGATGCACAGATGCAAGTCTGACAAATTCTTACACAATATGCTCTGAAACAAGTGTGTCATGATATGCAGCTTTGGACAGGAGACAAGTTACTATTTGTAAGTCTCTGCTTTACGGCTGTGCATTTTGCTATTCAGAACCAGTTTGGCAATGTCCAGATGGTATTGCTAAAACACCCATAGCCCAGCAAAAATCCAAATGCCCAGTTGTGGTCACAATGCCTGTAAGCCGCATGTAATTTATCTCTTCGTCTGGTTTGATTTGGTCACCACTGTTAGACCACAAGGGATCCTGAATCATTTCAGATGTAAATTACGCTCCCCAAACTTGTTATTCTCATGATGGAGAGTCTCCCTTGCATGCCACAAAATCCAATTAAAAAGTAATCTTCCCTTTTATTTAAGATGTACATTGTTTCTCTTTTAAAGCAATATAGGAATAATGCTCACATGCTGACAATAGAAGCTGTATATAGGAAGCCACACTATTTTCCTTTTTGTTATTTTCATGTTTGGTTAAAGGTGAGACTAATTTACTTATCAATTTTATTCATAAGAATTGCATCCTCAAGGGAACATTAAGAGACTAACTAATAGGCTTTATTCAGAAGTGTATTTGGACATTTGTTATATTTGATCATAAATGTGTTTTGACACTTGAGGAACTAAGGAGCTAATCCTGCTTCAATTAAAAAATGTATAAACTGATAAGAACTACAGTCTTGTTTGAATACTATTGTAATTGTGCAACAGATACTTGGAAACAGGGGATAGCTGATCTCTGCAGGTAAAGCATTATCATGCTGCAAGTGAAGTGGAATATTCAGAGTCCTCAGTCAGTCTTTTCAATCTGAATGGGCTATAATCAGGCCAAAGAGACTGTGAGGCTCACTGTGGAGATCAGATTGCATGTTTGTTTTGAACAGAAAGTCCAACTCTCAGGATTAAAACAGGCCAGAAATTTGGTCTGTGCACAGACACTCTCCTGCATCTTAATTTTTAGTGTGAGCATTTGTCTATTACTTTGCTTCTATCACTCTGATTACGCACCTGCAGTATCTTACCAGGGTAAATAATGGCTTTCTGAGTCCTGATATGCCTTGATACATGGTAGGAGCCTCAAAGGGAGGGGTAACCTTCCTTTAACAAACCTGGTATCTTGTCTCAACATGTATGAGAGCAACCACAATGCAAACAGCAACTAAACTGCTCCTGCCCCCTATTCTCACAGTGTGGCTTTGGTGACTGGTACCTGTAGGGAACTGTGCTGGGAGGCAGCTTCAGCATGGTGCTGGGAGTGGGTGTGCAGGGGTTAGGACTGCAGGGGGGCAGAGGGAGTGATTGGACTGCTGCTGTCCACATCCCCTTGCTTTCTTACTCCTTGGGCCCCAGAAGTTGTGCCTGTCCATATCTGACAGTGGGGGAAATACTCTCTGGTTCCTTCAATTTATGCTGTGTGTAGGTCCTATTACCTCAGTACATGTGTTGTTTTATAAAATTATCAGGTTCTTTCCTTAAACCCAGCCATAGTTTTTGACTCAGTTCCATCAGTAACAGCTGGTAAGGGAGTGATTTCTTGCTGTATTTCAATTAAATATTTTGATGGTTTTGCTTTTCATTGAAGGTTCATTTTTTAACTTTTGGGTTTCAGTTGTTAAAAAGAAGAAAGTAAGTTTAGCGTTTTCCATTAAAATGCATTTTTATCAGGGGAAGGTATGAGGATGGTTTGTGTGATTGCTAAAAACATGCTTTGCATCTGACCCCATGTATATTACAGCAGTATGATGTTAGCACCCTGGAACAGTTTGCAAACCTGTTTATATTTTTTTCTGAAGCTGTTATCTCTCACAGCACAACAAGTAAAGCAGCAGCCTTGGAAAGCCTTTTGCCCTGGGTAAACAAGAGAGTGTTCTGTCAGCCTCCCACTGAGTGCATACAGAGCAGTGGCTGATACATCAGGTTTTGAGAGATACTGTTAGATACATTTCTGAGACCAATGACTGTGACATGGTACCTGTGATAATGATGGACGAGGCTACACGGCCTCAAGAGGGTTTTGCATGACAAAGCCTTATGCCTCTTTGATTCTTCCAAAGCTACACCTGTGGTCACAATAGGGTTCCTGGATATTAGAAGAAATTTCTTCACTGAAAGAGTGATCAGGCGTTGGACCAGGCTACCCAGGGAAGTGGTGGAGTCACCATCCCTGGAGGTGTTCAAGAAACGTGTAGATGTGGTGCTTAGGGACATGGTTTAGTGAGTTAGGTGGTGTGGGTTGATGGTTGGACTTGATGATCCTTGGGGTCTTTTCCAACCTTAATGATTCTATGATTCTATGGTTCATACCTTATTTTCCAGTGAACAAGACAAGGCGCATGGGGCCTGTGGGCTTCGTGTGGGCTGTGGGCTGTTTCCCTGGCCCCACAGCAGTGCAGAGGGGGAGTCATAGTTACTCTGTCCCACTGTACTGCTGCAATCATGCAGGACATGGTTGAAGGGGCCAGACAAATAGAGCAGGGCAGCATGTGGCATTTAGAGTCCTAAAGTGGGAGAGTGGCTGTGATATGGCTTTGCCTGTTCCTCAGCCCCAGGCACCACTGCTGAGGAGGGCAAAGTGGGACCTGGCAGTACGTGCGTTTCTGCCCCTCACCATCCAGAGGGCTCACTGGGTCTGAAGAGTTCCTGGTGTTCTCTTTTACACGACACAGGCTGTCTGCTATGCTATGGCTTTCCTGCCCAGAGCAAAGCAGCCCACAAACTCCAAAGGCTGTTCTTCACGACAGACCAGTCTATCTAATCCCTGATGATGGTTAGGGATGGATCCCCAGTGGTCTCATCCCATAAGGCAGTGTGTACTCTGCTCCAGAGGGAGTTACATAGCTCAGTGTGCCACCCATGAAAGTGCACTGATAAGAAGCCTGGAGGATTTGTCCCACCCACTGACAGTCTGTCCATTCAGACCGTGACACAACAGGTTGTGCTGCTGGTGCCTCCAGCCACCAGTGTCGAAAGGGGAAGATGAAACATTCATCTTTTAGCCATGCCTAGAGTTAGGGTGTGGGCCAATTTTCATCATTTTTGTTTGACTTTTTTGCCTTTTCTTATTTCATTTTGAGTGATGAAATAGCTCATGATTCCCAGAGGCAGAAGTTCTCCTGTCTTGAAAATATAACCTGAAACATTAAAGTAATCTTCTGATTTAGCCCCTCTAGAACTCAGCATAAATGGTTTTCATTTGGTACCCAGCTAATTAGTTTGCTGAGAGATGTTAATAGTTAAGCTAATAATTACTACACCTTTGCAACTGACCTTGAGGTAACTTTAGTGCAGATGCTTTAAAGATAAAAATAATTATTTCTGGATACTTTTTAATTAGAACAAAATTGTCTGCATATTTGTATTTCCCTATTTCAGGTGGTAAGTATGAACCAAAATGCATGAAGGTTCAACAACTATCGACCAGATGGGAAAATTACCCTGCTTCTGCATGGCTGACAGAGAAGGTTGGGAAAATGGGCTTCACTGTTTTGTTTAGACGTTTTTTGGGTTAAACCTCTCTTTCAGTTGTTGAGAACAAAGAACACACAACTTTATTCACACTTTATCCTCTTCACCCTGGGCAGTGTTTAGCCAATAGTGACCAGCAGGTTTGGGATGCGCAGAGTTGGCAAAATAAAATGCAAATATGAATTCTACTACAAGTACAGAAATAGAGGAAAACACTTCACCCAAACTGATGTGTGGTTTTGCTCTTCATCATCACTTTCTGTGTTCAGAACCACACATGCGTTTAATGGATCTTCTCTGGCAGAAGGGCTGTTTCAACCTTGGAACAACCACCTTTTGCAGATGGGGACAATGGGGCACAGAATAATTAACTTGCTTCCCTAAACGTCACTGTGACCTGTTATATGTTGATGGCAGAGCAAGAAAGAGAGGTCATGTTTCACCCCTCCCAGCAATCGCAAGCAAAATGCAGAAGTAAAAGACCTCTCCATTTTGTAGCTGAGGGACCTTTTTTTTGTTCCGAGTGCTCTGGGGTTATTGCAGGTGTGATTTATGCAGTAATTAAATCTGCAGAATATAGTTAAGTGCCTAAATGCTTTTTAAAATGGTATTTAAAAGATGAGTCCTTGAGGCCTGACATTCAGAGGCGCTGACTCCCATA
>VZTO01002776.1:0-10877 GCA_013400615.1 Syrrhaptes paradoxus | reverse complement strand
CGCAGAGTTGGCAAAATAAAATGCAAATATTAATTCTACTACAAGAACAGAAATAGAGAAAAACACTTCACCCAAACTGATGTGTGGTTTTGCTCTTCATCATCACTTTCTGTGTTCAGAACCACACATGTGTTTAATGGATCTTCTCTGGCAGAAGGGATGTTTCAACCTTGGAACAACCACCTTTTGCAGATGGGGACAATGGGGCACAGAATAATTAACATGCTTCCCTAAACATCACTGTGACCTGTTATATGTTGATGGCAGAGCAAGAAAGAGAGGTCATGTTTCACCCCTCCCAGCAATCGCAAGCAAAATGCAGAAGTAAAAGACCTCTCCATTTTGTAGCTGAGGGACCTTCCTTCTGATCCGAGTGCTCTGGGGTTATTGCAGGTGTGATTTATGCAGTAATTAAATCTGCAGAATATAGTTAAGTGCCTAAATGCTTTTTAAAATGGTATTTAAAAGATGAGTCCTTGAGGCCTGACATTCAGAGGCGCTGACTCCCATAAGTAGCCACTGAGGCCAATGGGACGTTCGATGCTTAAGCCACAGTGTGGCCTCGAGCCAGAGCGCTCAGTGCCATGTGGGAGCAAGCCCAGAAGGGCCTTCTCACAATGTACAGCTATATATTTCACGCTAATTTGTATGACTCTGAAGCAGGAAAATAGCATGCGGCAGTCTATCCTCTTGTTGAATAGCACCCTGAAAATGATTGCTGCAGGTAGGTACGGCAGGACCAGCAAGCAAAATGCTCTTTTCTCAGGCTAGCCAGTGTGCCAGCCCACTGATTATTTGCTGTATTTGATCTGGTGTGTATCTAGTGTGACTCATTCTCTGCAGCCCCAGGAAAATGTGCTCTCTTAGGAAACAGAAGGAAATTCCTTCCAAATGTGTTTCATCAAAATGGTGGGTTAGATTTTCTTAAGACATCAAGCCTGTTAAGAAAAGGGAGGAAAAACGGCAGGCCTATATTACCATGAAAGAAGAAGGGTCTAGTTTGCAGGTAGAGGCTGAGAGATAGTGAAATCATGTTGTATTGAAAAAGTAACATTTTTCTATGGCAGGGTGTAAATGATTTCATGCTGGCTTATCCGACACCCATCTTGCTCCCCACCTTTTCCCTGCAAAGGTAGTGGAAATTCTGCCCTTGCCTTTAAAACCAGAAGTGGGTGCTGTGGTGACTTTATTGCCTATGTTCTATTACAATCTCCTTACCCATGCAGGACCCAGCATCCTGTGATAGGAGCTGAGCTGGTGTGTGGACATGCTCCCCACTCAGGTGTCAGGCAGGATACAACACATCACAAAAATGGGTCCACCTACACTGGGGGAGCCGAGCTCCCAAAACACCGTTTGTGTCTGTCTCAATGGATCAGGGTTGGACAAAGGTAACAGACCAAACACCTGAAAACCATACTGGCCGAATGAATGCTCTACAGTATTCAAAAGAGAGGTGGTTATATTCTACTGTAAAAAAATCTGCGATATTTAAGCAGAACTAGACAAATGGCTCTACTTTAGGTTTGCAGTGGCATGCGGCAGAGCAGAATTATAGCTACCCTTTTGCCTGTCTTGGGGTGGTGCTGAGTGTTCAGACCTGTAAAAGCATATGTTATCAAAGACTCAGATGGAAAATTATTTTTGTCCATGGACTTGGGGAGCAGGGAAGAACTTATGGAGATATTTGGGTAATATATACTCCCTCAGTTCTTTTTATTTTTTCTGTTTTCAGATGTTACTGATTCATGTACAAATCAGTACAGACATGGACCAACTGGGTGGGTTTAAATAGCCCAGGATGCTGCAGTGGGGCAGGCTCTCTTCCACCACCCCCAGTATCTTTCCATGCCATCATGCGCAGATCCTGTGCTTCCTATGTTCCCCTTCCATTTAGCTCCTTCAAGGAATTACCCTTCCCAGTCTATCACTGCGGACCAGGCAGTGGTTAGTTGAAGCAGGCTGGATGGAAGATTTAGCAAGGTAAGGGATTTAGCAAGATAGCAAATTTAGCATGTTACACCTCTGCTGACCTCATTCCCAACAGGTTTCTTTTGTCTGGAGCCAAGGCCCCGTGCAGGGCAGCTTCTCCTGCTGCTAGTTACCTGCCTGCAGATCACAGAATCACAGAATCAATGTTAGAGATTGGAAGGGACCTCGCAAGATCATCTAGTCCAATCCCCCTGCCGGAGCAGGAACACCTAGATCAGATCACACAGGAACGCATCCAGGTGGGCTTTGAATGTTGCCAGAGAAGGAGACTCCACAACCTCTCTGGGCAGCCTGATAATCTGACCTTTTCTTTCTCCAGCACTGGTGACACAAAAAAATGATAGGACAGCAAACCTTATATTTTATTTTAGGTTTAGACATATCCCACAAAAATGGGACCAGGGCATTTTTGGAGAACAAAGAGAATGAGAGTGGGCAGCCAAGCACTTGCTGCTGCTGCTGAGGTGTGGAGTCCCCTGCCCCCAGGAGAGGTGGGCACGTCTCCCCTGGAGCTGCCACAGCAGAGCTGACGAGGGATCTCATCACATGTATTCCTTGGCACACCGAGCTGTGCAGGCAGAAAGGATTTCAGCTTAACTCCCCAAGCCAAACAGAAATAATTTTAGTATTCTGCAGGTTAAATCTGAGTTCCTTTCTTCCTTCTTTGTGTGTTGTGTTCTGATCAGTGCTCCTTTGTCTTGGCAGGCGATTGCTATTCCTAATTTGTATAATAAAATCTGTTGTCTCCTTGGACCAGAAAGTTTTCTTTGAACTACATAGATGCCAATTGTTGTTGAAATGTGTGATATTCATTTTGTGTGTTTGTTCTCAGGAAACTAAATGAGCAGATTTTTCATCTTGTTCAGTGTGGTTCTGCCAAGCTAGCAGGCCATATTTATCAGCACCAGGCCTGTAAGCATCCACTCTTTTGACAAATTTGAACAGAAGTCATCCTTTCCTCAGTGTAAAATATGGGAGAAAAGGAGCAGGAACTGAGCATCTACTCCTTATAATATCTCATTCTTCCTATATAGTGAGTTGCATCAAAGCATTCCTGAGAGGGGGGCAGGGTGATTATGCACAATTTTATAGGTGGGAAAACTGAGGCATGGCTTAGTGGTAGAGCTGGAATAGAGCTGAAATGCTGGGAATCCAAAAAGAGTGCTCTGTTTGCTATATCAGACAGCTTCCTTCATAGTGCTTGCGTTAACAAGGCCTGACAACCTCTTAAATGCTCCCGAGTTTATCCTTGTAATGCATCCGTAAAGTACTGATGTTTTGCTTATGCAGCTGAGCTGTTGAAACAAACCTGTGTATGTGCTTTATGAGCAGGGGATAGAGCTACACACACACAGACAGAAGGAGGGAGAAGCATATTGTAAACTCTGATCCACTGGGGGAAAAGAAAACTTGATAAATTTTAAACGTTCACCTTCCTGCTCTGCTCGGTTGGGCCCAAAATGTTCCATCCTCAGTATGCCTGTTAGTGACTCGAGACCCTGGTCTTCAGTGAAGCGTGTGGTTGCTCTTAATCAGGGCTCCTAGAGCGAGACCACCAGCAGGCATCGCTCAAGGTTGAGCAGGTGCTTAGCAGCTCACAGCATGACAAGTTTTGCAGACCTCTGTCATTGTTTTGCAGTGCTGATGGGGCTTTTTGCTGGGAGGGAGAGTCCTGCCTCATCCTCAGTCCTTCTTGACAAAACGTTAGCTGTGCAATCCTGGTACCCCCTCAAAATAGCCCCCAATTTTGCACTGCGGCCAGTGGCGTAGCAATCTTTGGAAAGGACTGCAATAAGGAACACAAGCCACAAGAAACTTGCAGTGGAGAGCAAGTGTGGGAAAACTTTTGCTTGTATCGTGTAGCTTGTCCAAACCTTTGTACCACTTTATTCACTTCCTAGGGAAAACAGTTTGGAAAACATCACTGAGATACCTGGGTACCTAATGCACACTGAAGAGAAGGGTCTTCCCCTAAAAATGCTTGCTGCAGTAAGGTGAGGTCACATGAAGCTATGGACATGTATTTGTAAGGATCCAGTAATCTTGGGGCTTTAAAAAACTGATGTGGGAATGTGGTTGCTGCATGCTGAGGGAGAGGGTGAGAGAGCAAGCAGCTCTGTAGTCTGGCTTCTGAATTTGTTTCACCTCCCCAAGCATCCTTTCCCCTCATGCAGAACCTGATTATGAAAGGTTCCTGTGGCTGCAGCAAATTTCAGCCTATAAATATATTAATTTTTGTTTTGTGCATTTGTGCACTTTGCACATCATTACAGTGCTTCAAATGTTGTCTCAGCATGTTGTTCATTACTGAATCACTGAGAACATATAGAAAGAAGTATGTGGGCTGTGAAACATTTTGTTTTTGTAATGCTTGGCTTGAGTCTGTGCAGTATTTAACTTCCAGTCCACGTTTGAAGCATATAGGTTGTAATAATGTTTGACATGTGTGTCAAATCTGTTCATCTAGCTAGAATAAATCCTATTTCTCTTCTGCATTTGTCTTTGCCAGTCCAAAACCACGGGAAGATTTCTGTCAAAAAATGAAGGCAAGGAGTTTCGTTTCTTCAGAAAAGGACAAAATAGAATATCAATTAATCTATACTAAGGTCAAAACTACAAGAATAAATGCAGTGTTATCAAAATTTTGACAGCTGTGTTGCCTTTCTTGTGACTAAAGAAAGAATTTTCAGAGAATTTTACTCTATTCCTTTTACATAATACGTCTATATGTTGGAAATTATTCTTATGATTTTAAAAATATTGTAATCTTTCATGCTAATATGTCAAACTACTTTGAGGAAAAAAGGCAAAAAGCAAAAGCAATGATCAATTCAGGTACCAGAATTTGATTTTTAACTTTGAATACTACTAACATTGATGAAATTTAGCTATGTAAGCGTATAGGTCACAGTATATCTCCATATTTTTGCTTGGGAACATGAATAAGAGAATGCTATTAGTGATATTGGCAGTAAAAAACAAGGTGGGAGATGGAAAAGTATTGTCAAAAGGCTGGCCAGAGATGTCCTTCAAGATGTCTGTATAATTAAAACTATGCTTTTGTATCTTGTGATTTACACTTTTCAAACTATGTTGGAATGAAAAAATGCTGTCAAAATATGTAAAATAGAAACATTTTTTTTTCAAACTACTCTAGCCTTTAGCGTTCTACCCCAAAATACCAAATAATGAGTGTCTGTCTAATCTTTAAAGTCTTCTCTTATTTATGTGACTTCTGTTTATATTTTTCTTACTTTTATGAGGCTCAGCTAAGAGACATGTAAGGCTCACAGGTTCCCTGGCTGAGCTGTCTGTCTGCAGGGAGAGCTACCCGGCACAGCTCCAGCCAAGCTCAGACAGGGAGAAAAGGAGAATTTGTCTTGGCTTTAATCTGGGTTTAGCTCCCTGGAATGTCAAATTGGAGCTGGTTGAAAAATGGAGGCAAATCTTCATTAAAAATTGGCAAGATAAAACTTGTCACCATTTTTTTACCCTCCTGCTCCCCTAACCCCTTGCCCTCAACTTTCAGCAGTGGTAACATGAACAGAGAAATTGTCAAGCTGAGTAAATGTATTTAGAGGCTCACTACAAATGTAGTCCAGGCTGTTTCCTTTCAAAGCGTGGAAGGATGGATTTATACAGGAACTCCAAAACCAGCTCCTGTTTTTGTGGATAAGAGTGAATGCCAACAGTCAGCTCCAGGACTTAGTTAACCCTGACCTTGGCTAGCTGTGATTTATACAATTCTTCTTTATGCCTCCTAATGCTGGAGAGATTATTATGCTTTCTTATGAAAAAATGGACAATTTTTTCTCCATTTAAAGCTATAGCTCAATGGAAACATAGAATAGGGTCACAGAGGCTTTCAAACAACGAACCAGTGATAATGAAGTGACACACTTAAACAAGGACATCTTTCATGAAGAACAAGAAGTACAGTGCAGTGTCTTTAGCGCTGACCTGACTGCACATACTGAAGATGTTATCACTGCTTTCAATGGGAAATGTTAGCCGAAGGGCAAGAGCTTTTGAAAATGATATTCTAGAAATGGAGAATGCTTCTCATAGAGCCTGTTTTACCAAACCTCTTCTCCTTGCTCACTTGTCCCTGAGATGAAAGAGATCTCAAGTTGCCCATTATTGTGGTAGGCTGCTAAAGCCACTCTAGAGCTGCACAGACCTGAAGGTGGGGATGGTCCAGATGCATTGCGGTCTGTTAGCTGTGAGGTTTAGCAAGGAACACAAGAGTTAAAACACCTGAACTCTTTTTTCCACTTGGTTGTGAGCTCTAATATGGTCTTTGATAGGATATTTTTGGGTTTTTGGGCTCTGTTCTGAAAACTTTGCACGTGAACTCAGCAAAACCAAAGTCCTCATTGGGCTAAATAGAATCTTCTGGGACACAGCCTATAATTCCTAATTGGTGTCAGAGGAGTTGGTACATGAAAACTGAGGTCATATGCTATTTCCAAGAGGTTTTTGCATACCAAGGAAAATTAATTCTTCAGTGACAAATAGAATGAATGCCAGCCCTTGGCAATCAAGGAAANTGGAATGAAAAAATGCTGTCAAAATATGTAAAATAGAAACATTTTTTTTTCAAACTACTCTAGCCTTTAGCGTTCTACCCCAAAATACCAAATAATGAGTGTCTGTCTAATCTTTAAAGTCTTCTCTTATTTATGTGACTTCTGTTTATATTTTTCTTACTTTTATGAGGCTCAGCTAAGAGACATGTAAGGCTCACAGGTTCCCTGGCTGAGCTGTCTGTCTGCAGGGAGAGCTACCCGGCACAGCTCCAGCCAAGCTCAGACAGGGAGAAAAGGCGAATTTGTCTTGGCTTTAATCTGGGTTTAGCTCCCTGGAATGTCAAATTGGAGCTGGTTGAAAAATGGAGGCAAATTTTCATTAAAAATTGGCAAGATAAAACTTGTCACCATTTTTTTACCCTCCTGCTCCCCTAACCCCTTGCCCTCAACTTTCAGCAGTGGTAACATGAACAGAGAAATTGTCAAGCTGAGTAAATGTATTTAGAGGCTCACTACAAATGTAGTCCAGGCTGTTTCCTTTCAAAGCGTGGAAGGATGGATTTATACAGGAACTCCAAAACCAGCTCCTGTTTTTGTGGATAAGAGTGAATGCCAACAGTCAGCTCCAGGACTTAGTTAACCCTGACCTTGGCTAGCTGTGATTTATACAATTCTTCTTCTTTATGTCTCCTAATGCTGGAGAGATTATTATGCTTTCTTATGAAAAAATGGACAATTTTTTCTCCATTTAAAGCTACAGCTCAATGGAAACATAGAATAGGGTCATAGAGGCTTTCAAACAACGAACCAGTGATAATGAAGTGACACACTTAAACAAGGACATCTTTCATGAAGAACAAGAAGTACAGTGCAGTGTCTTTAGCGCTGACCTGACTGCACATACTGAAGATGTTATCACTGCTTTCAATGGGAAATGTTAGCCGAAGGGCAAGAGCTTTTGAAAATGATATTCTAGAAATGGAGAATGCTTCTCATAGAGCCTGTTTTACCAAACCTCTTCTCCTTGCTCACTTGTCCCTGAGATGAAAGAGATCTCAAGTTGCCCATTATTGTGGTAGGCTGCTAAAGCCACTCTAGAGCTGCACAGACCTGAAGGTGGGGATGGTCCAGATGCATTGCGGTCTGTTAGCTGTGAGGTTTAGCAAGGAACACAAGAGTTNTCTGGGACACAGCCTGTAATTTCTAATTGGTGTCAGAGGAGTTGGTACATGAAAACTGAGGTCATATGCTATTTCCAAGAGGTTTTTGCATACCAAGGAAAATTAATTCTTCAGTGACAAATAGAATGAATGCCAGCCCTTGGCAATCAAGGAAAGATTCTTGACTGAAATGTCAAATATTCATATACAGCAGATATAATTACAGATTATTTGAAAGAACTCTTCTTGACAGGACTATACTGGGAAATATTGATTAAAAATTGTGTATTCAGAATATCTTATCTTTCTCAGTGATTCCCAAAGTCAATTAAGTTCAGTTCACAAATGCAGCAGTACGGGACCAATTGTGCGCCTGAAGTTATTTTCATGGTTTGGGGCTTTAAACACTAATTCCTGAAAGGCTCAGCATGGTCTCAGTTATGTCATCTGAATGACAAATTATGACTTCAGTGACACCTGTCCAGCTATTTTTTCTTCAGCAGATAATCTCAGCTGGATCTGGCAGGACGTTAGCGTGCAAATCAGTGGTAAATGAACATGAACAGTAACACTCCTTTTTGTCTCTTGGAGCTGCAGTGGGTCTTGAGGGTTGAAAGCTGAGAGAGGCATCAAATTCTTGCTTTCATCTCTAGAGTTTGTAGAAGCAACCTCAAATGTATCTCTGGAGATGTCAAAACAGAATGATGCCATTTCTACTGAATTGTTTTTTTCTGAAAGTAGCGTCAGAAAATTAGATTAACTTAATTTATTTTATTTTTCTGTAAATGCAGGCAAGAACGATGGCCATAAGAACTTTGTCTGGAAGTGGAAAGCAGCAGTCTGATGCTGGAGTATCTTTTTTGTGCAGTTTTAGGGTGCACCTACACTAGAGGTACCTGTGTAATAAGTATGTTCAAGGTTCAAGTCCTAACTACAACCTAGCTGCATTGGTATGAAGAGTCATATAATTTAATTTGCTTTGCTGACCTCCCTTTTGCATCCTGGCAAACTACAGGTTGCTGCCACCAACTTCTCCCAATTCTTTTGGTAGGTCATACAAAGCCAGCTTGGTGTCTGCCCTGTTCTGTGCTTCTTGCCACCAAAGGCTCCCATCCTCCATCTTTTTCTGTGAGGTTTGGAGATCCACAGAAAAAGCAGCATTGTGGATCCTCACAATCTCGAATTGAAGAAAAATACAGGAGATGTCACAAACCATGGATCTATTTTTGAACATGAGGAAACCTTAAAATAACTGATAACCAATTAATTTGTTCACATTTTTTTCAGACATCTATGATTTATTCAAATCAGAGTATTTAGCTTTGCTCTGCAGCCACAAGGATGGAACATTAAGCCTTCTTTTTTTCCTAATGAGAGCCAAGATTTGCTCTTTATTCATTTGCTTCCAGGAAGCTGCAGTTTTAGAGTTAAAATTCACCTTTCCCTGCCAGGATTTGATCCTACTGATTGTGGCTCATGGCTACAATCTATCTAGCGCTTCCTTTTGAAATTATTAAGTTTCAAATAGAGCTTTCCAGAGCCTTGCACTGAAGAGGATATTTTCCTCTTCCATTTCTCTTTTTGCCAACTTGCACACATGTGGTTTATTTGATTCTTTTTTTTTTTTTCAAGATGAAGCAAATATCTTTTGCCTTGGATTGTGCTATGTTTTCTCCATTACAAAATTTCTTCCCAGTATCTCAGGTTGGGAAGATATTATAAGCCTGATCAATAGTGGAAGTTGGTGTCTCCATTTGCTTTAGCTTTCCTCATTCATCATCTGACGAACGATGACTTTTCTGTGTTATTTCTTTGGTAGACACTTTTTTGAAAGCTTTGTTCAAAGTAAAGTACACATCTCTTTTAACTTTGGATAAAACCCCAGCACTACAGAACTTCCATTTGAATCACAGTGGAATTTAAAGTGGAATTTTTTTCATCTGTGCCTGGTTTGAGCCTCCAGACTTCTCTGCCTTTCTTGGACAAGAAGATGTTGCTCTATTTGCTCTGATATCAGCGGGGTTAATTCTGTGGGAAGGGTTGTGAGGAAGTAATTCACAATCAAGTCCACTGCCATTTTCACCAGATCTCTCACCCTGGCATTTTAGTATTTTCACATAAATCACAGTATAATTTTTGCGGTTCTTTTTCTGGCTTGCAGTCTTGTGCTTCTTTAAGCAATTACAGTGCAAAGGACAAAGACTGGGAGTTTCCTTTCTCTTTTTCCCCAACCCTAGATCAAGGACACTTTCAAGGACACAAGGTGATGGCAAATTCAGAAGTGCATAAAGAACATATTTTTCAATGCAGCTTGTAATTTAAGATGGAACTCACAGATTCACCGTGGCATAGAGTCCAGAAATTATACATAGACAGTTCACACTAAGGATCAAAAGTATATAGGCATAATAAAAATACAGTGATATGCAGTTGTAAAAGCTAACATTTTGGAACATATTTAGCTATTTCCCCCCCCCCGGACTTGAGCCAACTAAGCACTATTAGAGACCATAAGCAAACCAGAGGTTGAGGTATATTAAAAACAGCCTGCCAAGTCTGGGATGACTTCTGGCTTCATCTGAAAGATGGGATACTGCTTCCTATAAGAAACTGAATTGAGGGACAGGAGTGCAGTGATTTCTGTTTTTCTATTCTGATATGAATAAAATAACTGCAGATATTTGTATATTTGAAAAAATGCATGCTTATGGTCTTAAAAAAATTATTATTCTTTTTAATGAAGTATAGAAAGCTTGTCTTCAGAGCACAAGCACTAAAGTACAGTGAAGATGGACAACATATCACAAATAAGCAAAGGAAGTAAGTGATCTTAATGACACCACTGGCTGTTTAATTATGCAAAGAAATGATCTTTTCTCCTTCACTGTTTGTAAAAATGAGCTTGCTACATTCACATTTTAAGTAGCATATCCATAAATTTAAGTTTAATGCCACTGTACAGAGGCTTTCCCAGATAATTCAAAAACCTATCTCCTTGAAGTCATGGAGATTGTCATTCTGACTAGACAAATTTTATGTTCTGTGTGTAATAGCAGAGCTGGATGATATGAGCTGTGCTGAGAGGGCTCTCAAACTTTGGGAAAGTCTGTGTGGATATCTGATTTTGGTTTTTGTTTCTTTCCTTCTTTATATACTTATATCACTCATTTAAATGAAGCAATGTTACCTGACAAAC
>VZTO01002774.1:4864-25507 GCA_013400615.1 Syrrhaptes paradoxus | reverse complement strand
CATCCTGTCTGTAGGATAGGGATACTGGTATTTTCTATCACCTGTCCTGTTTTATGGTTTTCGTACAAAATGGAATTATTTGGTTCAATTTAGAGGGAATCCTGGGATGGAATTAACACACATACAATAAAAACATCTGGGGAACTAGGTCCCCAGCATCAGGGAAGTGAAGCACTTCACCATGACAGAAGAACAGATAAGCCTCCACATCTGTACACAACTGCTACAGGGAGTACAACTTCTCCATGGTTGCTAAGTGCAACAGGACAAGATTAATTTTCATTATTTGCAAACATAATTATGTATTTCAGAGATTTAGGACAAAATTCCAGCTGAAAGGACAGATATCTTTATCCACTGTCTTTCCAGAGAGGCTGTGAATTACTCCTCACTGACAGTGCTTTGAACCAGATTGTACACAACAGACAAGAGTATACAATAGATCCACTGAAAAAAGGAGTTAATTAAACCTGTTTTTATCCCAGAGCAGGGGACAGAGGAGGGTACAGTTCATGGAAAGGCACACCTTTCCCAGGTACACTGCTTATCAAGCCAGCTGCAGCACAGAATTACAAACTCCATAAATTCCTGTCCAGCACAACCTCAACCAATGCTGCTAGCAGAACACTGCATGATACAGGTGTGGAATGGTGGCATCCATCAGAACATTTTGCTGAGAAGGTTTCTTAAACAGCTTGAAGCCACTCTGATGTCACTCTAACCTTCTGAAGTCACTTAGAATCCTCCAATTAACTCTAATGGAAAAGCAAGAAAAATACCACTTTGTTCCTCTTGTTAGCACCGAAATCTTAGTAAGCTGTTGGTAGAAGTCTTACAAGAGTTAAGAAAAATAAACTTCTCTTCTGAATTTGACTTTTTGACCGTCCGTGCATGCTAAGGGTGGCATGGGGAATCTGCTGCCGTGCAGGCTGGGCTTGGGCTCACAGCCGCTGGGACAAACTGGCTCACTCGAGACTCCAAAGAAAAAACAGCAAGACAGCCAACTCATCTCTTGAAGGGCCATATGGCCATAACCTGAACATCTTCATCGTTCAGAGACTCCATCTTCTTCCCTCTGCCTACAGCTAAGCAGGCTAAGAACATCCCCTTCATTTTTTTTTTCATAGGAGCAAAATTTTTTTCCTTTTCTGTTGTTTCCCCTCCTTGGCACCCAGTGTTTGACCCATGGTGCTTAATTTAAACACTTCTCAGTATGACCGAAGAGCAGCAGCAGCTGCAAGCACCAGGGCCATGGCTCAGCGCCCATCCCATGCGGGCTTGTTGAACAAACCAGGAGGAACCTGCAGAGCTGGTGAAAGATGCTCATCGATGGGCATTTTCCTCTTGTGCTCTTTCCAGCTTCAACACTGGGCACCAACAAATGACAGAGAGCTTGAAAGTCAGGTTGGGGGAAAGATGAGTTGGCATAAAACGAGCCCTGAACGACAGAGCTGGCTGGCAGCAAGGTGTCTGCT
This sequence comes from Syrrhaptes paradoxus, assembly GCA_013400615.1. Lineage (NCBI taxonomy): Eukaryota > Metazoa > Chordata > Aves > Pterocliformes > Pteroclidae > Syrrhaptes > Syrrhaptes paradoxus. The sequence goes on along the minus strand of VZTO01002774.1, from coordinate 24,032 downwards.
TCATGCTGGCCCCAAAACACACCAGATAATTGGAAAGATGATTTGGAGGAACAGGGCATATGAGACCATAGCATCTCTGCATCTGTGGTGTTGTCAGTGCTCACAGGTGAACACAGGCAACTCCAACTAGTTTTAACAGGAGTGGGATTGCAAAGAGCTGTATTCCTGCAAGCTTCAGGAAAATCAGTGGCTAGACTGAGACAAGAGACTCTTCTGGTGTTTTCCCCAAGGACAAAACTATAGCATGAACATGTAGACATCCATAGGAAACCCATCCTGGCACCATTGCATGTTTGGAATCCAGCACAGCAGATGCCACTATCTCAATAGGAACCTGCAAAATACGGGCAGAAACCTCAGGAGAGTGGGAAATCACAAGCACCAGGAATCCCTGAGGAGCTGGTTGTTCTTCCTGGGGTACCAAAGAGCATGAGGACCAGGGAGGGGAGCTGACATGAGAATTCAATGAGCGCCTGCAATCTCTTCCCATCCCTGGTACCCACCTGGCAAGTCATTTCAAGCCCACACTTTGTACCAAAGCCATAGAATCATAGAATGGCCTGGGTTGAGGAGGACCTTAAAAATCATCTAGCTTCAACCCCCCTGCTGTGGGCAGGGTTGCCAACCACTAGAGCAGGCTGCCCAAAGCCTCATCCAGCCTGGCCTTGAACCCCTCCAGGGATGGGGCATCCACAACTTCTCTGGCCAACCTGTTCCAGTGCCTCACCACCCTCTGCGTGAAAAATTTCAGCCCAATATCCATAGCTTGCATATGACACAGGTTAATCTGGGGATGTATCAACTCCCTCCCCATTAGAGCTCCAAACCCATGAATGAATTATATAAAAATAAAATCATATTTTAATAGTGCACAATAAAAGATGCACAAGCTCCTTGGAATTCAGCACACCATCCCCCTTCCCCCCTGCTGCACCTTCTTTTTCCATTTTCAGGCAGATTTCTTTTCCATTTTATGTTTTTTAGCTGCTGCTGTTGTCAGCCAGCCTGGGGTTGCCTTTATGTCAGCCTTTGGGGACATGATCTCTCAGTACCAGTTTCTCAGCTTGTGCCTGTGACTACCAGGGCTCAGAAACAGCAACTGCAACAAATGAATAAATAACAGCGATATACTGGCATTCCCACACAGGCTGCCAAACCGGTCACAAAGGCAAGGGATTGTCAGCGACCACTCCTTCAATGTTTCATCTGAATTTTTGTAAATAACAATCATTCTGCTAACACAACGTGCTTATCTGGGGATTTTTAACTCCCTCTTCCCTAGTCCTTCGGTTTAAAAGGGTTGCAAAACTCCTGTTTAGGCATAGACTAGATCATTTGATCTCACTTTGTTGCAACTTTACAATTTGTTTTGTCAGGTGAGAATTTTTTAGAGTATAGTCCTGAAAAAGGACTTTGAGCAACCTGGGCTAGCGGGAGGTGTCCCTGCCCATGGCAGGGGGTTGTAACTTGATGATCTTGAAGGTCCCTTCCAACCCAAACCATTCTGTGATTCTATGATAAGAAGACTACAACAATCCTTAGAGACCCAAAGACAAGAGCCTTCATCCTGTGAGCAAAAAAAAAAGAAATTTTAAAACCAAACCAAGAACCAGCAGTGTAGTTAGACTCTATTCCCTGCTGTGCTGAGCCCTCCTCCTCTTCTGGGCTATGGATTTCAGCTGAGGGCTATTTGGGACATAGCCACAGAGGAAACTCTGAAGTCAGGAGGGTTTTCCAATCAACTCCATCCCTGGCAGACAGCTTTATGCTTTCCCCCAGACACATCCGACAAGACACAGAACACACATCACTGCTCCTGCACAACAGCGACCTGCTCGTACATGCAAGATACTCCGCTGGTTGCCTCCTACAATCTCTAGCAGTGAGAAGGCACATCCTCCAGCCAGCGTTCCCATCCTCAGTCACCACGGAAAGACAAGGTGAACATTTTAAGTGATGGTGTATAGAGTATATTTCCCCACACTGTAGACCCACGACTCCACATCACATTTGAAAACACTTTCATTTCAGTGATGGATACAGGGAGCTCACTTTCCAGGCTGCGAAATCCTGACAGCTCCTCAGTTTAATACATCGGGAAAAGATTTACACCCCTCACCCAACCCCCCCATCCACCTGAAGGAAAGAAAAACATATATTTGGAGGAGACAAAAGAGGAAGGGAAGTATTTTATTATACTAGATGTCTTTTACAAAGGAAGTATTTTCAGCCATCTGCTCTAATTATTCCTCCTGTATTGGCCACCATCTTCATGCAACAATAGAAATAATTATCTCCTCGAGGGCAAAAAAAAATAATATTTACAGAAACAAACAAAAGTTGATTATTTTTAGCTCCTAGGGAAAAAAAAGAAACAACAAGCTACCTCTTAATGAAGGAGCAATTAGGAAGGTGGGTAGAACATCTATAATTAAACCAGATAAATTGGTGCAGGCTCCTCCCTCCTGCACATACTTGAAAGGGATGCAAATGCGCGTTATTTGCTACAGTCAGTGGAGTTAGCATGCAAAACGCTGCCCAGTGCCCAAAGAAGCTGAACATTGACATAATTCACTGCCTTTCCTGCTTGTAAGGTTTTTAATCCTTTGATAAATTAACTGAAAAATGCTCACCACAACTGAAAAGTGATAGAATTGCAATGGGCATGGACAGGTCTTCCTCTGTAAAACTAGCATCCCCGAGACAAGCACGGTCGGACACTCTTTCATCCTGCTGCTACAAAAGCAGTTTCCTGCATGCACTCATTTGATCAGTGTAAAAAAAAGAAAAAAAGTCCTTTTTTCTATATAAATCAAAACCAAAAGAGAACTTTCGCAATTGTCTTTTCATTCCCAGCAATGTATAAGGATGTTGCTAACAGAAAGAATGAAGGCATATGTAGGAGTTCATGGGAAAGACAGAATAAGGTCATCCCGAAAAGGACAGACATTACCTTACATTGGGCAAAAATAAGTATAAGCAGCAAGAAAAAATATTCAACAGCACACCTTATTGTGTAGACAAACGGATTTACACTTCCAAACAGAAATGAGAAATATTTAGTTGGCTGTGCTATGAAATCAAAGAATGGCCAAACTGAAGCTGGCCAAAGATAAAATGAATGCAGAAGTTCCCAAGGTTTCTCCAGGTAGCCTCAGGACAGAGGGTACCATTCACGTGTTCTTCATTACAGTTCTCCAACTTTGCATTGAGGCATTTCCAAAGAGCTTTCTAAGCTGGATGTGAGGGAGTAGAAAGTAACAAAAGGAGAACCTCTGGAGAAATTTGCAATGGCCAGTCTGCTTCCATCCTCTTAGTAAAAGCACCACATTCACCTCTATCATTTCTACCTAATCTGGTTCCATTTGGAAAGTCCTTTAAAGGAAGAACATGGCAAAACAGGGAGCATATTTCAACTTCTATTAATATCTCCCAGCCTTCCCTGAAAGAAAAGACAGCCTCTTGGCTCCTAAGAGTTCATAATCTTCAGACCATGAAGATATTTTTATTACTATCTGCATCACCTGCTGCTGTGTAAATTCTCTTTACCCTTTACATCAGCTTTAAAAAGTAGGTGGTATTATCCCACCCAAGAGAGCCACATTCCTTCATTAATGACTCCCATGGCATTGGTACAACAAGGATCAGGGATGGGCACATGGCTGGGTGTGTGGTGCACAATCCAGCACCTTTATTTCTAATTGAGAATGCCTGTACTCCGAGTTTAAAATAAAAATTTTTTTTTCATTTTTTTCTTTTTTTTCCCCCTTTTTTTAATATATATTTTAGCTGTCCTGCAGGAATCTTTCTGACTTCTACTGAGTCGCACAGGCACAAGAAGCGAAAAATCTGGCTGGGCATGTTCTCTACGGGACTGATGAATGACCCTAGTCTCTCCCCAACTATTACAGGATAAATCTGTTTACACACAAAAAATTGACCTGGGCTGGTGAGGTGGGACTAGAACCAGGAAACTGGCACGTCCCAGAGGTACAAATGCATTTGCAGCCAACAGCATTAGTAACTCAAGACCATAAACAAGCCACACTGTCATTAATTACTCCGACAGGGGCAGCCGCAAAAGCAGTGAGAAGACCCAAAAGCCAACTGTAAATAGTTCATCTAGCTGATTAGTTCGGAAAAAAAATGAGTGGGCAGTTTCGGAGGTCAGAGCCCGTGGCACAAGTCAGTCTCAGGCCAATTTGCAACTGGACAACGGCATGAGAAACAGCTTAATTCCTGTTAAAAAAAAAAAAAAAAAAAAAAAANAAAAAAAAAAAAAAAGAAAAATTTCCAAATAATGAAACCGCTCAAAAGACAACCACCAAAAAAAAAAGGCTTTTCCAGCAGGGGAGTAATCACTGCAATTTCCAAGCACAGAAGGTAAGGCTCTTTGCACCAGAGGTATTTAATTAAGGACATGGAGTGTTGGATCTAATGGTACTTTCATTGGGAGGGCCCTGAAAACACATCACTTGTCAGGGGGTGCACATCCCACATATAGAACAAGTCAGCTTCCTAAACACAGGCAATAAAGCTCAGCCAAATACAAGATAAAATACCAAGTAACGGGGGAATATGAGCCATATTAAGCCACTCCATAATTAAACAAACCACGAGACCCATGGGAAGGTCCAGGTCTACTTATCACACTCGTGTGAGTCCCTAAGTGTTGTTCTTGGGTCTCCTGGGGTCTTTTGAGGGTTATGGTGGGAGGATGACACTAGAATCAGAAATATCAACTTCAAATATTAAGGAAAACACCCTGGAAGCAGAGGATATGTCTTGGAGGACATGAAGAGCCCTGTTTCACAAAATGCAGTTTTTCTCCACAGTAACGCATTGTGAATTCACTAGAATCTTCCTAACGTTCATTTATGGCCTGATATTCAGAGACAGTTTATTTCAGTGGAAACTATCCCAGTGCAGAGTTTTGATCACAAGCCCAACTTGCATGAAAATCCCGTGCATGTCAACACACTGGGGAATCCATTGAATCCCCCAGTTTAGATACAACACGACTGGTTTTCCCTTTCCAGAGCACAGTCAAAGGGCACACGTCATTTACACATCTCTCTAAAGCAGTGATTTCTCAAAGGATGAAGGCTTCTGAGACAAATTAAAAATGGCAATTTAATGATAATGAGAAAATTGCAACATCAAGTTGTTTACACAAGCAGAATAACCAAGCCTGGCGATTGTGTTGGCCTTTGCGATACGCACTGTGCAAATATTGTCTCACAACTGAATGATCTTGACTTGCTTTTACTAAGCTGAGAGCAAATACTGTGAATACAAAGATTAACAATTTTCCAGCCACCTTCAGGAAAATGAATTATGTACCTATGCATCAGCAAGAAGGATTTCTGAATGATCACTAGGGTAAATGGGGTGAGAGGACCAAGGCTGGTCTACCCANGGAGAAAAAAAAAAAAAATCCTTGTGAGAGTTCCAAATCAGCTGTGAGGTCAGAGCACTGGTGTGGGATCCAGCCTCTGACTTTCACACAGCTCCTATGGGGATGGAGGGAATACAAGCAAACCGATACACAAACCATCTCCACAGCAAACCTGGTTTGGAAGGGGTTTGCAATGATTCACCGGGAAAAGACTGGAAAGTGCATTGAAGATGGAAAAAGCTGCATGTAGGTGACAACTTGGTACACCCTGTAAGATAAAGCACACAGACAGAAAACCCACACAATCCAAGGACAAACACTGATATTACCATATATATACACACATCTCCTCAGACAAAGCATCGGGGCTATTTAAGAGACTATAGCTGGACATGTTTCTTCTGTTCTTCTACTGCAATTCTTTTTCACTGTTCCATCAAGAGGTTCAGGCCTGTCTTGAACAATCTCATTGTCATTACAGTATTGCTCCACTGAAACATCTGTTACCCCAAGAACATTTTAAGCAGCACCCAACAGAAAGGTAAGAGGCTTTGTAAACGTTACTGTTATCACCTGTACTTGAACAAACAGGATGACACTTGCCCACCCATAGCTCCTTCCATCCTGGGAAAACTCTAGGTTGCAATCCCTGTTTTGTCAAAGGGAAAACTGATGTGCTTGATGATACCTTCATTATCCTGCAAGAAGAACTCAAGGCTGACTACACCAGGTTTGGTTTCTGCTGAATCACTGCACCCCCTTCATCAAAACATTTTGGCTGATCATTTGCACCTATTGAAAATGTATTTTTAAAGTAAATTCCACTTGATATGGTGAACTTGAACAATTTCTTCGGGCTATACAGCCTTTCTGTCTCCCAGGGTAGGATCTGAAGGAGCCCAGCAGCATTTGAAAGTTATTCCTCTCTGAAATCTNCACAGAATGGTTTGGGTTGGAAAGGACCTTAAAGATCATCCAGTCCCACCCCCTGCCATGGCCAGGGACACCTCCCACTAGCCCAGGTTGCCCAAAGCCTCATCCAGCCTGGCCTTGAACCCCTCCAGGGATGGGGCATCCACAGCTTCTCTGGGCACCCTGGGCCACTGCCTCACCCCCTGCACAGGAAAAAAATTTCTAAAGTCCTAAAGGAGGTTGGGGATTAACTGCCTTTAGTAGCAACTATCACCCTCAGCCTGGTGGCAGACCTCTGTGATGGATGCTGAAGGGCAGGACTGGGGAAGCCTGCACTGCCCTTTCCATCCTGTACCTGCCCATCCTGGAGAAGGTTTCGCCCTGCACGGCTGTTATTTCAGTAACGCAAGCTTTTTAAACGGCTCAGCCGAATCCGCGAGCTTTCAGAGCCCGCTTTCAAACGCAAGGTCCTGTTTAGCTTTAGCACATCAACAACATGCTTTCTTAGCCTATCTGTACGCATTATCTACTGCTGTAATGTATCATGTACCGAACTACAGCATCATTACAGGTAAGTGCTCAGGTTTAAATGCAAACATAATTGCATAATGCGGTACAGCCAGGAAGAATAATGCAGGAAATAGAGCCAGCTCCATCTGATAGCGCAATCTGACTGGAACGCCGGCCGTTGGGATCAAACGCACAGCCCAGATGGGGCAACCAAGAATCAAAGTGCTTTGCGGTATCTTTATTGTCATCATCAAAAAACACTTATCTATCAGAAAGGTAAAAAGGTGAAGAAGGGACTCTTACGGAAAAGGTCACATAAGCAATAGGGTAACGGCGGGTTACGGTGGTGAGGAAGATGCCATGCCTTAGTAAAAGCTGCCTTAGCACTGTCACTTCAACCTGAATTTGCCAAGTCCTAATGGGAATCTGAGCGTTGAGTGGCATTTAGAAAACTGGGAACACCCATGCTGTATCCCTGCAGTCAAGGGTGTCTATGTAATTGCAATAAATCCAGATAAACCCTCAGATCCTGCTATGCAAGAAGCTGCACAAACGTGGAACATTCCTGATGCAAGTCACCTTCCAAATGAGGACATGCCAACAGCAGATATGTACACTTTAATACATTTATTTTATATCGTTTAAATTAGAACTGGTTCTTAACAGAACAGTGGTCCATCTATTCTATTTTATTTTATTTTTTTCAGTAGTTTGAGCTCACAGTGACGCAACAACGTGCAACTTCAGCAGGGGTGCAGACAGAACTGCAACATAAGACAGAAAGCAGCTGAAGTTAATTCTGTGCACTTTGTACCCAACCGCTATGCCATGAACAGCTACGCCTCCGCTGAAGAGCAGCATCACACATCTTACGGGACAGTAACCACTCTTGTCATCTCAAGAGATTTTAGCCCAAACTTCATTTTAATCAGACAACCCGAGAGAGAGAACCTCTGGACCAACGCACTGCCCTCTGAACTGAGAGGTCTTAGAGCTGAAAGCACAAACTGCGGCTGTTTGAGCTCTAGAGCCATTCCTCTGTCTTGCAGAGCTGTAACAGCTCATCTTTGTTGGGAAGGCAGATGCCCTAAAATCATGTGCGCTCCACGGCTTTCACTATCTGCCCTCCCACATACATATTTGTCTGCCTGTTAATCGTTTGGCAGGTCACAAAATCCAGGGTCCCTTTCCCAAAGACACTTGCAGGCACATCTTTACCCCAATATCTGAATGTGTTCAAGTGCTTAAGGATGCAGATGGATTCCTAGCAGCATTTTCCAAAGGCGTATTTGATTTTGGGGAGAGATGGTCACCATACTAGGGCACATACGCAAATGAGATTGTACAGAGAGTCATAGAATGGTTTGGGTTGGAAGGGACCTTAAAGATCATCCAGTTCCACCCCCTGCCATGGGCAGGGACACCTCCCACCAGCCCAGGTTGCCCAAAGCCTCATCCAGCCTGGCCTTGAACCCCTCCAGGGATGGGGCATCCACAGCTTCTCTGGGAAACCTGGGCTACTGCCTCACCCCCCGCACAGGGAAAGAGGGGCTGGAACTGGATGATCTTTAAGGTTCTTTCCAACCCAAACTGTTCTATGATTCTGTGATTCATCCTCCACTCTCCAAATGCAAGTTAAGGCAGGAGGAAAAAAGGCAAATAAATGAGAATTAAAGGGTGAAAGAGTGAGAGCGCACATGCGAGAGGAGAACCATAATCCCTAAATGGGTGATGGTGAGTGTGACCCTTGATCAGAATCACAAACCCCAAGAAAATGTGTGAAAGCAGGAAAATAAATCAATAAGCCAAACGACAATCTCTTGCCTCAATTTTATTTGAGGAAGTCAAATTTACTGAGCTCCTCACAAATGGTCTTTGGCTAAAATCACCGCTAATGAGCTCTGACATTTGAAATTTAACTGAATATGAGCTAACAGCTCCCAGCCCTGCACCACCCATGAAGTTAACTGGGAATATTTTCTTAAAGCCATAGACAGGCTAAACCACGGCTTTATTGAGAAGACGCAGCGTTCGCAGGAAACTGTTTATAACTTTCACTTCACCTGATGCTTCCCTGCCCTGGGATGTCTGCTTTTCTTCACGGGGACCACAGAGCACTTGGTCCCCTCTGCTCCTTCCCATGGCTGTCGTAATTATTTGCTAGTTTTTACGAGACAGCCTTACGATCCCTTAATGAAGTCCCTTGCTCCGCAGCTATTCACAAGGACAGATTGGAAATGAGGGGCTTCCACTTCCAGAGCTGCCAATCAGGGGAAGGTGCCCAGCGTTTAGCAAGCAGTTGTTAAGTCAGTCCATCACCCGGCTATTACAGGCTCATCATGAAAACAGCTTGGTTTTACTGGCAATCACATAAAATTAACCCTTTCCTTAAAGACAGAAGGAAAGACTCTAGTAGATTAATTGCAGTACAGTGCTTGAACACAGGTTTTTTTTCCTCCTGCTACAGAAATAATTTTTTAATTTTGTTTTTAATAAATAGCTTCTGAACTGAAATAGCACAGCAATTAATTTGTCTAACTGTACACCTAGCTCATGCTGTTTCATCTGGGAAAAACTGCCAGTAACAAAAATAGGAAAAAATCAAACTTCAAAAAAAACCAGCACTACAAGTACTCCTCCTGCTTACTCTAGAGTCTGTACACAGAAGAAATCGTGATACAAGGCGATTATGTTTCCATCACTACCAGTAGCTTACTACAAGACCAAACTTTTCAGGATTGTTATCCTCACGATTACCCACTTTTTTCCTGAATGAAGCAAAACCCAACTGTGTCCCCCCCATACACACACACACTCCATCCAAGCCTTCATCTAATTTCTCATCGGTTGGATGGGAAGCCTGATCCTGCACTCATAGCTCGAGGCCAGGCTGGGTACCAAACTCAGCTCTTTAAAAGTGGTGTTAATCCAGCACCCACCTCACATCAAATGTCATAAATGATGGAGGCATCACACTGGGTGCAGGTATCGTCTACAACCTAGTGGAAATTTTTCAGAGACAGAAGGAGAAAGAGATCCTGCTCCTTTGCAACCCATGGCTAACGATAACCAGCCCACCTGAGTTACTGGCCCATATCCTGCCAGTGCTTCTCCAAAGGAGTAAATGTCCCTCAGAACTCAGTGGCTTTGTGCACGTGCAGCAAGTTTTTCTCCTGCATAAACACCTGTGAATAAACCACCAGCAATTAAGAGTGACTTGCAGGAACACGGAGCCACCACAGCACCTGACACATACCAACACTCACATGTAGGCTCAGTGTTTTGCAGGATTTAATCAAATCAATTTTGATGTAGATGAGGGAAAAAGGTCATCAAGGGGAAAGTTTAAAATTTGTTCAAAAGTGGGCATTCACAGGTCAATCAGGGCCTTAGTGTGGATTTAAGTCCCTAAAATGAAACCCAAGAAAACATAAAAATAAAATCTCTGATTATTTCTCAAGTCTAAAGGGAAACATGCTCCACCCTGCAGATCTGACATTTCAGTGCTTCAAACATTTCAGTCTCCAACACCATGGCAAACCCAGTTCTCAGCCTTGGCCGCAGGCTTTTGGGGTTTCTTGAACAGCACGGAGACAGCATCTCCATCTGTGATCCACCCACATCCAGCACCCCTCCAATGCTCCCACTCTGGCCATGTCCACACTACTAAAGTCTTCCAGCCTTCAGAACAGGTGCCCACATGCCTGACCTTTGCTTGGTGTTGAACCAAGCCCCAGAAATATCTGCGAAATGGTTGTAGGTCAGCCAGCACCTCTACTCCACAGAAAACTCCTGTGTGGAGCATCAAGTGCACACAATTGCTCTGTTTGTGCTGGGAAAGAGGACATGAAATCAGATGGTGATACAGAGATGTTCATGATACAAATGTCAGAAAGCATCTTCAGCCCAAATCACACCTAAGGAGGGGCAACACCCTCTTGTATGTTCATCCATGCTCCAGTTCAAAGAACAACAAGTCTGGGCCATGTGTATCTCCGAAGAGCTCATCCCTTTCCTGATTTAATCCAAGATGGGGAGATGGAGAAAGCTTTCCTCTGACTTCACCCAGTATGCCACGCACCCCAGCACAGAGCCAGGCATCAAACACCCCCCAGTTCCTTCCCCGAAATCGAGAGTGAGTCACACAGAGGACCAGTGCCACGCTTTCAACCGCAGACAACCCTTCCCCCTCCAAAACCGCCTAAACGCCCAAGGAGTCAATTAGAGTCTCTGTCATAATTAAGCAGGAAAGTGGCAGCAAGACTCTGTGCAAGAGCCTGGGAGCAAGCAGAGAGAAAATGTGCCCACAGTCCCCCAGGAAGGCTTCCCCGCACCCTCCTGACCTTAATTCAAGCCTTCCCTTTCTGTGGGAAGGGAAAGATTTGCTTTCTGTTTCCTGGAGGAGCGCCTCCGAAATGACACTTTTCACTCTGAATCTGTGTTTCCTTTCAGGGTGGGGAGCAGGAGCAAACGGAGAGGGAAGAAGGAAAGCGGTTCTCATTAAACCGAGCCACGCTCAGTTCTGATTTCACACAGGTGGGTTTAAATGTAAGTAGAAAGGTTTTGATGGGCTGTGGGTAACGGGGGACTGGCATCCCCTTCTGAGGGGAATAGCATCCCATCCGGAGGGTAACGGCATCCCTTCCAACATGCCTCTAGTGCAGCAGTATGAGTGATGGGGAGAAGAGGGCTTCCTGAAAAGGCACGTACAGTTTAGGAAGAAATCTCCTCAGAGATGGTGATAGAAAGTTGGTGGGACCGGAAAAAAAAAAACAAAAAAAAACAAAAAGACCACCTAAAACAAACAAAACACCTACAAAAAAAAAATCAAAACAAACCCAAAAAAACCAAGTCTGTTCAAAATGGGCAAAAAAAGAAAGCTACAGTTCAGTCCTTCATTTTTTATCCGACAGTAGGAAAGTGTTAAACCTCACATCAAGTAAAAAGTTAAAGTAAAAAAAAAAATGTACCACAAGCACATCTCCTAAATTTCCCATTGCAGCCCAAGGCTGATCCCATTAAAAAAAGTAAAGAAAAAAAAAAGAAAGAAAAAAAAAGAAAAACAGAGAAAGAAAGAGAAGCAATTTTGCTTATTCTTTTCTCACACACCTAGCAGCCACTTTTTTTGTATTATTTATTTATTTACCTCCCCCTTTCAGAGTAAGGCCCTTATTTTCTCATTTAGTCCAACAGAGATTGTCCTCCTGGAATGACCTTTTTTTCCTTTCTCTCTCTCCTCCTCTCCTTCTTCCTCCCCCCCTTCTCCTCACTGCCTCCAGGCCGTTGCCCTCATGCCAGTAACTAGATAACACACTCTATCAGAGATTTTTTTAAAAAATCATTGCAAAGGCACTAGGGCTGATAGTGGCATCAATCCTAGCCTGACACGGGCTCGGGTCAACCATTTATCTCTTCACATTGCCTGTGGTTACTGTGGAGGCCGTCTTGGTTCTCTACATCTTAACAGCCTTGCAGATGGTAGCTCTCTCTGCTCCAACAGCATCCACACCCCAAGACTGGCTTTGTGCTTTTATTTTTATTAGATAGTTATGGACTCCATCATTTCCTTTCTGTAAGGAATGCAGATCTTGGTTGGCTTTGTTGCATTCTCTGCCCCTCTCCGAAAAATGTCACTGGCACCAAGCAAGGAGGTTGAGAAACAGGAAATATGGAGATGCAAGGGTGGGCTGTTGGAAGTGCCTATTTATGAAAAATACACACACAATATTTCAGAAGAGTTTCATCTATTCCTCCTCTTGCCATCCCCTCCTGTGTGACACGGATATTTTTGGCTATTTGCACTGCCAAAGCACCCAGGAGCCCTACTCAAAGCCCAGGATGCCATAACATCAGGTTCTATCAGGATGCTCCCTAATTAACTCTAGTCAAAGGAAACTACTCCCCAGCTTCTGCAAGATGTGATACCTATGGCCAAATAAAGGGATCTGGGGTTTTACAGTATCTAAAGGGATACACAGGAATGAAATGTCATATTTTGTTATAATTGTCCCTCAAGTTGAGAAGAGCTCTTTTATTAATCCCTACAAACAAACTATGGAGCAATAGAGTGAGGGGTAAAGGTTTTAAGATGAAAGAGTAGATTTATATTAGATATTAGGAAGAAATTTGTCACTGTGAGGGTGGTGAGGCAGTGGCCCAGGTTGCCCAGAGAAGCTGTGGATGCCCCATCCCTGGAGGGGTTCAAGGCCAGGCTGGATGAGGCTTTGGGCAACCTGGGCTAGTGGGAGGCATCCCTGCCCATGGCAAGGGAGTTGGAACTTGATGATCTTTAAGTTCCCTTACAACTCTAACCATTTTAAGATTCTAATAAGCTGGAATCTGCTCTGTTTTTTCCCATGTAAATTTTTCTACACCAAGGTAAGGAGAGTGAAGAGGGAATACCCCTCTGGAAGCACCCTTTAGCATCCACCTCCACAACACGGTGATGCAGGACAGGTGACACTACCTCCCTTTCTGACACCTCTGTAAAGTACCAAATATATCCAATGGGTGATATTACCTCATCTCCTTCCTCACCTCCAAATACTGTGGCATCCAGAGAGATGGTAAATGGGGAAAATAAGAGCAAAGGATCTCTTAGGTGACTGTGCATCTCAGCACAGCCTTTGTAGAGGTTTTTTCCCTTTTTTTTTTTTCCTGAGAAGTGAACAAAGCACTTGTCCCAGTATCAATCACCAAGCTAAGAATTCACAGATCCTCAATACTCTAAGCTACTTCTTAAATCTCAAGACCTTCCCTTAATGCCCTATTTAAAAACAAACTCAAGGCACCACGGTACACCCAGGCAGAGCCATAATCCAGGATGGCATTTTTATCTAGCAAGTTATTTTTTATTAGCCTTCAATTTCTTAACAGGGATCCCTCGAGGGCTGGGTTGTAGAGAATTCACTAGTCTACCGGTTCAGCTTCCCTACGACTGACTTAATATACGAGGCATCTGCCCTCCGATGAACATTATATCACCCATCTGGGCCAGAGAAGAGGAGGGGAGGGGAAGTCGGAGCAGGGAAACGCTGCTCAAACAGCATGCTTGCATGATGATTAGGTCTGGTCCAGTGATCTGGAATAATAATCTGAAGGCTCACTAAGCATAATGGGTTCGGAGACATCCGAGCCTGGTCAAAGCTTCCCATGAGCATCCTTTACACGTGTTATCAGGGTGTTTTGCACATCTCATCAGTGTCACGGTAGCTGACATGTCATTATGCAGCCAAGGTGGAAGTGGACAGGTACTGAGTGAGCATTAGAACTTTTTTTTTCCCCTTTTATTATTTAATTCATATCTTCCCATTATCCAGTGTATCGTGAAACTGTGAACTAATTAAGTCCTGTGGGATATACAATCAGTGCTGGATTTTTTCCTTTTTTTTTCTTTCCTCTTCTCCTTTCAGTAGGCTAAATTGCATGATATACCAATATAAAAATAATTCTGCAACTCTTCTCTAGATAATAATGGAACAAGTTATGAACTCAAGTGATGCCAAATGCAACAGTGGGACAGAGGGCTGCTGCTTATTTTGCATGACCTAATTAAGTCATATGGGGACCAATACTTCCAACACAAAGTGACCCAAGAGACTAAACCAGTTTCTAAAGAAATCCACAAAAGCTATTTTCTAGGGGGATGGTGGGGTACAGACCAGGCCCTGGGAAAACTGAACCCCAAGTTGGTGAACTCAAATTTCACAAAGTCTGCTATGCAGCTCACAGATCTCCAACCAGCAACCTGAAACTCCCAGAAATTTTTGGGATCCTCTAGATTCAGCCCCGCTCAGATTGTAACCATGTGAGCAATGGCTCAGACACCAGATTTGAAGGGACAAAACTTAAGTGATGGATATTGCATCACCTCCCAGAAAATACAGTCGTTTTCCTGGCTGAAGATGCTGTCCAAAAGTTTTCAAAGAGATTCAGCTTGAAAAGCGTGCACAACCTGAACAGGACAGCCAGGATTTTCAAAAATTAACCTAATTTTTGATAACTACAGCCCAATTTTCAGACAAAGTTATGTTGAAATCAGAGGTGGAAGAGCTCTCTTCCCTGCAGAATTAATCTTAGTCATCCCATGCAGATTATCCAAAAATTAAGGTATCTCTGTTAAGCTCTTAATTTTCATTAAAATAAATCTTTTTATGTAGTTATCAGGGGAAAAAAAGGAGTTAAATAAATGGCAGAAAAAAGACATCTGTGAGGAGTTTGTATCTAGGTACAACAATCTTCTGGTACTTGAAGTTTCTTTATAACTAAGACAAGAAGTTCAAAGGATAACCACCTCATTAGCTCTCTGAGAAAGAGCACTTGTGGTGTTTGCTAATCTCTTCAGATAACTTTGGTGTCCCTGGCTTACACACGCACTTGAAATTCAAACAGACAATGAGAGAAAACCATGATAATGTATATAACATATTCTGGATGTGACCAGAAAAATTGAGGATTGGGTCTGGCAAGATGTTGTTATTTAAAACCCAACTAATGTGGCTAAGTTCTGATTCCTGGATGAGTTACAATAACCACTTAATGCAATTTTTAATGAAGCTGACAGACAGATCCAGGGTGAATTCGCTGCCTGGATACTATTCTGCAGAGTCAGGCAAAAGAAAAATGGACTATTTCCAGTGCAAGCTTCCTGCCTGTCAAAGAAGGCAGATCAAGATGATGGACATGCCTTAGGTTCAAGTTCCAAGAAACAAACTCTTATATTTTTTTAAATTTTCTTCTCTGAACCAAGGTTGTTCTTTCTTCTTGCCAACACCCATTCATTCCACGCTCTTGACAATACAAGCACCTGTCAGTCTTTCTGCAACCCTTCTTTCTACTTACAATGCCACCCTGAAATCTTCCTCCATCATTATCTAATCATCTCCTCCCCAACCCTCCCACAGAGCCCAGCTTTGCTAAGCCACTGCTGAGGTATCAGCTGGCCCTTTTTTTTTTATGAAGTGCTTTGAGATCCTTGCATGATCATGCAATCGAAGGGCTGGATGTTATTATAAAGAGATGCAGTCCCATTCCTTGTACCCAGAGTTGCGCTGCCTGCTAATAGCACCATTATCCTAAGGCACGTGGTGCTATTAATGCATTTCACTGCTTGGTGCTGAACCTGGGGACCATTATTTCCACTGGAAAGGTAAGGCCAGTTCACATGACATGATTTAAACCTCTACAGTGAAGCATGCATACGCTGCACCAGGTCGTAAATCTTAACGGGATGCTGTCAGCTCGAAAGGGACCAAAATTGAAACCATTTATCTGAAACTCCCCACCCATCCACCTCGGCTCGCCCAAGCCAGTTTTGGGAAGAAGGATAAAATGATTCCAAATGCCCCCTGGCTTCATTAAGCAGTAGCAAATCCCAAATCTAAAAACACTGCTGGTTTCATCCTCCTGTCCCTGAATGAATTAATTCATTCAGGACGCTTAGGACTTCCTCAGTTTTCCCCACACTGAGAGAAATACCACAGCAGGGACAAACCTCCCTACTTCTTCCTATTCTTGCTCCCACCTGGGTCAAAAGACAACCTGTCATCATCTCACTGATGAGACTATAGAGCCTGTAAGCTGTTCAGATCACAGCCAGTAATAGCCCCTCTACGCTGCGTCCCAGGCTTTAGGGCGGTAGAGATGCCCTCATCACATTTGGGAAAGAAAATATGAATGAAAGGAGTAGTTACCATTCGATCTCATACTTGCCCTTTGCTGGCCTCCTGCGGTTGCCAACTAGCAATTTAATTTTTTTTTTGACTTGTTTTTTTCCTTAGCTGGACATGTTTTTGGTAGCATAGGTCAACTAGCAAATGAACACCAATAGGTAGAACACTACGTGTGATTTTCCTTCACTCAAAACAACAGAGTGAAAGGAGTAAATTGCATTTTGGGAAACTCAGCTGCAATAGTAACATCCATGTAAAGCAGATTTACAAGGCAAATGTTCAGAGTCTCTAGGCTCAGTTAAAGATCTAGAATCTGATGCTACAAACACACCAAAATTACTCTGTCAGGACACTTCAGCTGCTTCTGAGGTGGGGTGGTGGAAATTTCATTGCTGATAGCAGAGTTAAAAATTACCATGGTAGCTTTAATACCAATCCTGAGCAAAAAACTTCAGTTTCCTGGGTCTCAACCATACTGAGAAGACCACATGATAATTCAGTTTAAATAAAAACCAACATTTTTTTTATGGTAAGTCAGGTGGGTAACCCTTCCCACGTGCACTGTCCTGTATGGGGTAGGTCTCCATCGCTTCTCAGGAGCTCCTCATGTAGGAAAGGATGGTGACAATGGGATATTTGATGTTCACCAAATATCCATCCCTTCTGAATTTCTTCTCACAGGTGGCACAAGTATTCAGCTCAACACCCCAAAAAACTCTGCAACGCTGTGAGGACTCTAAAAGGATGTCTTAGGTTTGTAATGAACATTTTTAGGTAGAGACCTTTACAACAATGGGAGTTCAGAGTCATTATTTTTTGAAACGAACTCTTTGCATATGTCTTTCTTCATGCTATACCCACACGTAACCCTGGGAAGACTGTCCTGTTTTACTTCAGATACCAAAGAGCAGCAAAAAAACAAATATAACCAGAGCTGCACAAACACTGAATGCTAAATCTCTGCCCGAGAGCTGAAACTCTGTTTCACGTCGCTAAGATTTCTGCTCAAGTAACAGAAAATAACACGTTTAGAACAGACTTTGAATTTATATTAAAAAAACTAGAGTGTTTAAAAAGATACATACTGCCCAGAAAATAAGGTAAAACTCATTTATGTCTCATAAAATACATGATTAACCATAGTTAACCCTTAATTCAGCTGCGCTGCATTCGACTGCTATCCAAAGTTGGAAAGCATTTAATATTATATATTGCTGCTGCTCAGCCTAAATTGTTTTTTTCGCCCCCTTTAAATGTACACAATATTACAAATTTAATTTTAAGCTGTTTGAATCAGTCTGTAAAAAAGATTTGATTATACCTGAGTGTTCTGGCCCCAGTTTTTCCATATCTCAGTAATCTTGGCGGTAATTGGCTGATTAGCTCCCTCACACTCCATCTCTGCCTCAGTTTCCATGGTAATGTTACAGGAGCTATTATAGATGAGAACTTCATCTCTTTCCACTTTAGGGCTGAAACGAGAAGGGAGGTTAAATGGGGTGTCATCAATCTTAATGAAATGCAATTATTTTTACTCTTATTAATCATTGCAAGCCATTAGCTTGTGGCAACTCCTGGCCACCATTTGTCAAACTTTGCAAATTTCTGTAATTTTGTTTCCATTCTTTTATTGTTTATTTGTTGTTTTTTTTCTCCCCCCCCCCCTTCCTTATCTGCACACGCTCAGGATGAAAATACATGCAGTAAATATCTCTCAGTGATGCTTTTCTGCTTCCCCAAACTATTACAAACAGTAGCAAATGCCATTCTAGGACCACGACAAGAAGATAAGTGCAGACAACAGCCAGGAAATCAGCAGTGTAAGGAGCAAAGATGGACTCCTACACGGAGTAGGGTTTGTTCGTGTCTCCCCCCTCCCCATCTTACTCACACTTAGCAATAGGGAATGAATAACTTGCAACTCCCCTAAGGGCAAGGGGGAGAAATTGGAAAAACCACACAACTGGCTAACTGGTCCCTAATTCCAACTGTGAAAAAATGAGCTCATTTAAGGGTTCCAATTCCTGCTACCCAGCTGATTGCAGTGATGCTTTGTTGCTAACGTTGGAACATTAACTTAGNTTACCCCAGCCATTGCTCCTTCTTCCTCCTCTCCTCACCCCTGCACCTGCAGCTTTAGGAAAGAATGGGAAAAAAAATAATCAGTTCCAGGAAAAGCAACGCAATTCAGAAATTCTGTCACCTCTCTGAATAGCTAAGAAAGGACAGAGTGAACAAAATAGAGGATCAGATAGGTAGGACCAGGATTTTCAGAGGTCCTTAGGTTCCTGAAACCTCCACTAACAGGAATTTCTAAAGTTCCAATGTTAGGAGCGTAAGTTTTATCAAAATCAACCCAATAGGAAAGTCAATACTCATAGCTTCCTCGTGAGAGTGATGATCAGGATGATTTGATGAACCTGAAGTTTTCAAACCACGCTGGATGTAGCAGCTCAGTGTACAGAGAGCTGCTCTGACATTGCATTTCGGGCTATTTGTTTTGTTGCCTTTTTTCAGGATTAAAGTGTTAAAGGAAGCAGTCATACCAGAAACTACAAAAAAAAAAAAAAAAAAATCTTTTTCAAAGAAAAAAACAATTTTTAAAAAAAATTGTTAATTTTTTTTTTTAAATTTTTTTTTCTTTTTTTTTTTTTTTTTTTTTTTTCAGTTTTTTTTC